>SEYY01007425.1:0-27500 GCA_009176605.1 Armadillidium nasatum
TCGAAAACACTCAATTCAAACCTTCATGTCCTCAATATTATCGGTGTTTCTTTCTCGTGATCTTTCTTGGAAAGATCACATTATTCTCTCTCTAAACAAGCTTCTAAGAGTTTGGGTGTTCTGAGGCACCTTCGTTGTTTTTAACGCCACCCCAGTTGCTTGCATTGTATAGAGTTGTTGCTCGTCCCTGTATGGGGTACGCCGCGCACATCTGGGGTGGTTCCAAATATACAGTTCTTCTCGAAAAGGTGGAGTCTAGGGCCTTTCATCTTATAAACTCTTTTGCTCTTACTAACTCTCTCCAATCTCTTTCTTCCCGTCGAATTGTTGCTTCACTTTCTCTATTGTATCGCTATTACAAAGGACATTGCTCTTCTGAACTCTCACGTCCATTGGAAATTGCTCGTGCTATATTACTTTCTACACAGTCTCAACTTTTCTCTGTCCAACTCTCCGACCTCAGACTTAACCGCTATGCTCGCTCTTACATGTACTCTACTGGTAAAGTCTGGAACACACTCCCTTTATCTATTTTCCCAACTTCCTTTGACTGGCACACTTTTAAGCACCGTGTGTCGGGTCACGTCTGCCATTAGCGACCAGATACAGAATGTTCCCCAATTCTGGTGGAATTTGGTGAACCTCCGGCTTTTACTCACCAGAGACAAAAAACATTATATATATATATATATATATATATATATATATATATATATATATATATATATATATATATATATATATATATATATATATATATATATATAAATATAATACTATTTGTTTGAAAGCCTCCCAAACTTTGGGAATTTTTGAAAATTTGGTAAAAAATGGACGTCCCGAAACCAACGAATGGCATTGAAAAAAGTATAGAGAGTAATTTGTAGCCCCATCCCTCCTCTACACACCCGCCAAAAATAAATGTTATAGTTGTAGTTTTTTTTTGTTTATTATTTTTTTTTCCGAAAAGGTAGATTTTTTTGTTTTAAAAAAAATATTTTTTTGATAGTTGTTCAGTTTGGGTTTATAATATTTTTTATATAGCTCTAGAAACAAAAATTTGTTACAAGTTTTTTTTGCCAATAGAATTCTGAATATACAATCCAAATTTCAGGTCATTCCGAAAAGTTGTTTGGCCTCTCCATTCATTTGAAAATGGTAAAATTTCTAACAAAAAAAAATAACAACTTTTTAATAGTTATAGACTCAGAAAAACACTACAAATGGACTTTTTTCACCGGGGAAAAAAGCTATATACTCTGAAAATTTCAGGAGAATTGGCTTGAAAATTAAAAAAAAAAAAAATTTTTTTTCAAATTTTTAAGTAATTTCCCATTTTAACCACGGCAGGCAAACCCCGTTTTTCCCTGATTTTTAGCCGGGACCCCGGTCGGTTCATATATATATATATATATATATATATATATATATATATATATATATATATATATATATATATATATATATATATATATATATATATATATATATACGACTTTTAAAGAGAACTAATTCACTCGTGCTCTATTATTAATAGTAACTATAAAACCACTAAATAAAACAATAAAAATAATAAAAAGTTAAAATTAAGGGGAATTAACTAAGTGTTAAAACCGGCAAAAGCAGAAATAGAAATAAAAATTTAAAACACACAATATTTCGAGGAACTATGTCCTCCTCATCTGGTGCGAAAAGATTAAAAGAAGTTAAGAAAGAATGCGAAGAATCAGAGTACTTGCTTATATAGAGGCTAAGATGTAACAAACAAACGAACAGACAAATGGAAAGGGCGCAAGCGCATAAATAATTTTAAAAAACCAAAATCATAAAAGTGTCTTTAAAAAATTAAAAGTAAAATCATCCAATTCAAAGAAACTGGTGGAAGAATTAAAATTGTTACTATTTTTTATAAAAAAATGATTCAACCAATCTTAAAGATTTTTTTTTTTTTGAAAGATAATGAACCGAGAACTATTCCAATTGATAATATGATTTTCAGTGATGTGTGAAAAAAAGGCATTACTAAGATTTTGTCTTTGAATATCTGCTTTATGTTGTGAGATGCGAACATGCAAAGTCTTTAGAGTCTCACCAATATAAGATTTGTTACAAGTGTCACAATCAACTTTATACACGCCTCCTGCTGGTACTATTTTGGATGTGTTGTTCTTTAATTAAATTTTAATGCAAAGTGTCAGGGAACGTAAAAATAAGGTTAATGTTAAGAGTGTTTTTCAACATAAATTTCAAACATAGTAATGATTTTGCATAAGGAAGTATGATTATATTTTGGGGCTGGACAGGAATAGACGGATTATGACAATTATAAAAGTTTAAACGTGCTTTTCGGTATTGCGTTTGGATGTAGTCATGTGAATATCCGAGGTTCAAGAAAAGTTGGAAAACAAATATTTTTTCCTCATCTATAAAGCAAGGATCTGTGAGTAAAAACGATCGAGAGAAGGAATTGAAGATTATGTTCTTTTTGATATAGTCAGGGTGGTCGGAGAAAGAATGTAAAAGGTGGTTTTTGGAGGTCGGTTTTCTAAATATTTTAAATGTAAGAGATGTGTTACTTTGCAGAATATTCAGATCTAAAAATGTAATGTGGTTATTTATTCTACATCAAATGTGAATTTTATTGAGGGAGTCAAATCATTCATTTGAGAGATGAAATCAATTACTTGGAAATCACTAGGAACAACTGCAATTACGTCATCTACGTATCTGAACCAAGAAAAGATTGAATGGAAGAAAGGTATGTTTGGTAACAATAAAGACTCGAAAATTCCATATATATGTTGGCAACAATTGGACTGAGACTGTTCTGATGCCAGCACCAAATATTTTCTGAGTCTTTATTGTTAAAAAGCTGAAAAAACATTTTGTTAAACACATTTCAACTACAACGAATAAAATTATTAACGGGAATCGGCAGGATAATATTTATTAATTTTGTGGCCAAAAATTCAAGAAATTGTGAGATTGGTACATTGGTGTATAAGTTTACTACATTAAAACTGATTAATAAATGGTTGGTGGGGATTGTGGTGCCAATACGTGTTTTAAAGTGCGAAGAGTTTTAATATGGGAATCAGAAATTGTTCCAAATAATGGGGAAATTAATTTAGCAAGCCACTTGTTTAATTTACAAAAATTATCGTTGGTACAGGAAATGATGGGACGTAGGATACCGGGATATTATTAATTATTAATTTCTTGTATATTTCAGAAGGGAGTAGATTTTTGACATGGTTTTTAAAGTAATAAGTTTGGGAATTTAAAGGATTGTTATTCAATTTTTCGTATGTAGTTGCAATATTTAACATTGTTTCAGCTTTTTCTATATAATCAGAATAGTTCATCAGAACAACTCCAGCACCTTTGTCAGCTTGTCTAATTATTATGTCTTTATTGTTTTTTAGATTGCGTAGGGCAATTTGATAGCGCAACGGAAGATATGTCAAGTTACTATTGAGATTTTTTATAATTAAGGGAATAATAGTTTTTTTCGCACTAAAAGAGGATAGAATTAATAACCACATTACATTTTTAGATCTGAATATTCTGCAAAGTAACACATCTCTTACATTTAAAATATTTAGAAAACCGACCTCCAAAAACCACCTTTTACATTCTTTCTCCGACCACCCTGACTATATCAAAAAGAACATAATCTTCAATTCCTTCTCTCGATCGTTTTTACTCACAGATCCTTGCTTTATAGATGAGGAAAAAATATTTGTTTTCCAACTTTTCTTGAACCTCGGATATTCACATGACTACATCCAAACGCAATACCGAAAAGCACGTTTAAACTTTTATAATTGTCATAATCCGTCTATTCCTGTCCAGCCCCAAAATATAATCATACTTCCTTATGCAAAATCATTACTATGTTTGAAATTTATGTTGAAAAACACTCTTAACATTAACCTTATTTTTACGTTCCCTGACACTTTGCATTCAAAATTTAATTAAGAACAACACATCCAAAATAGTACCAGCAAGGAGGCGTGTATAAAGTTGATTGTGACACTTGTAACAAATCTTATATTGGTGAGACTCTAAAGACTTTGCATGTTCGCATCTCACAACATAAAGCAGATATTCAAAGACAAAATCTTAGTAATGCCTTTTTTTCACACATCACTGAAAATCATATTATCAATTGGAATAGTTCTCGGTTCATTTATCTTTCAAAAAAAAAATATCTTAAGACTGGTTGAATCATTTTTTATAAAAAATAGTAACAATTTTAATTCTTCCACCGGTTTCTTTGAATTGGATGATTTCACTTTTAATTTTTTAAAGACACTTTTATGATTTTGGTTTTTTAAAATTATTTATTTTTTTTTTTTTTTTTTTTTTTTTTTTTTTTTTTTTTTTTTTTTTTTTTTTCTATATAAGCAAGTACTCTGATTCTTCGCATTCTTTCTTAACTTCTTTTAATCTTGTCGCACCAGATGAGGAGGACATAGTTCCTCGAAATATTGTGTGTTTTAAATTTTTATTTCTATTTCTGCTTTTGCCGGTTTTAACACTTAGTTAATTCCCCTTAATTTTAACTTTTTATTATTTTTATTGTTTTATTTAGTGGTTTTATAGTTACTATTAATAATAGAGCACGAGTGAATTGGTTCTCCTTAAAAGTCGTTTTAATATATATATATATATATATATATATATATATATATATATATATATATATATATATATATATATATATATATATATATATATATATATATATATATATATATATATATATAATATATATATTATATATATATATATGAACCGACCGGGGTCCCGGCTAAAAATCAGGGAAAAACGGGGTTTGCCTGCCGTGGTTAAAATGGGAAATTATACTTGAGGGAATAATCCAATTTCATTTTTTTTTTAATTTTCAGCTAATTCTCCTGAAATTTTCAGAGTATATAGCTTTTTTCCCGGTGAAAAAAGTCCATTTGTAGTGTTTTTCTGAGTCTATAACTATTAAAAAGTTGTTATTTTTTTTTTGTTAGAAATTTTACCATTTTCAAATGAATGGAGAGGCCAAACAACTTTTCGGAATGACCTGAAATTTGTACTGTATTTTCAGAATTCTATTGGCAACAAAAACTTGTAACAAATTTTTGTTTCTAGAGCTATATAAAAAATATTATAAACCCAAAACTGAACAACTATCAAAAAAATATTTTTTTTTAAAACAAAAAATCCACCTTTTCGGAAAAATAATAAAACAAAAAAAAACTACAACTATAACATTTATTTTTGGCGGGTGTGTAGAGGAGGGATGGGGCTACAAATTACTCTCTATACTTTTTTCAATGCCATTCGTTGGTTTCGGGACGTCCATTTTTTACCAAATTTCAAAAATTCCCAAAGTTTGGGAGGCTTCAAACAAATAGCATTTAAAAATCTATATATATATATATATATATATATATATATATATATATATATATATATATATATATATATATATATATATATATATATATATATATAATGTTTTTTTGTCTCTGGTGAGTAAAAGCCGGAGGTTCACCAAATTCCACCAGAATTGGGGAACATTCTGGATCTGGTCGCTAATGGCTGACGTGACCCGACACACGGTGCTTAAAAGTGTGCCAGTCAAAGGAAGTTGGGAAAATAGATAAAGGGAGTGTGTTCTAGACTTTACCAGTAGAGTACATGTAAGAGCGAGCATAGCGGTTAAGTCTGAGGTCGGAGAGTTGGACAGAGAAAAGTTGAGACTGTGTAGAAAGTAATATAGCACGAGCAATTTCCAATGGACGTGAGAGTTCAGAAGAGCAATGTCCTTTGTAATAGCGATACAATAGAGAAAGTGAAGCAACAATTCGACGGGAAGAAAGAGATTGGAGAGAGTTAGTAAGAGCAAAAGAGTTTATAAGATGAAAGGCCCTAGACTCCACCTTTTCGAGAAGAACTGTATATTTGGAACCACCCCAGATGTGCGCGGCGTACCCCATACAGGGACGAGCAACAACTCTATACAATGCAAGCAACTGGGGTGGCGTTAAAAACAACGAAGGTGCCTCAGAACACCCAAACTCTTAGAAGCTTGTTTAGAGAGAGAAATAATGTGGTCTTTCCAAGAAAGATCACGAGAAAAGAAACACCGATAATATTGAGGACAGATGAAGGTTTGAATTGAGTGTTTTCGAAGAAGATAGCATAGTTGTGTGGAAGATTGTGTCGAGTTCAAAGATGGAGGAATTGAGTTTTTTGAGGCATTGTAAACGACCATGTTTTCTCTTCCCCAGTTTCAAATACGGGAAAGATCAGTGGTCACTTGCCCCAAGGAAATCCTTCTTGAATCTATCAACTGCTGTTGGGAAAGATATCTTTTAAATTGAAAGGTGTATTGAAGGGTGGAGTCATCGGCATAGAAGTGTATAGGAGATATAGGAGACGAAGTAATAGAGAGAAGATCATTATTGAAAATTAGAAAAAGAGTTGGAGATAGAACAGATCCTTGAGGAATAGCACTATTTATAGATTTATAGGAAGAACGGTGGCCGTCTACAATAGCTGCTATAGAACGACCGGAAAGAAAATTAGAGAGAAGGATAGATTCCGAAAGAGGGAAGTTTGAAATCAAAGCTTTGTGCCAGACTCTATCGAAAGCTTTCGATATGTCTAGCGCCAAAGCGAAATATTGTTTGTTTTAAATTTTTATTTCTATTTCTGCTTTTGCCAGTTTTAACACTTAGTTAATTCCCCTTAATTTTAACTTTTTATTATTGTTATTGTTTTATTTAGTGGTTTTATAGTTACTATATATATATATATATATATATTATATATATATATATATATATATATATATATATATATATATATATATATATATATATATGTAATTATACCCAGATCCTCTTAAAGATGTTAATCCCGCTCACTCTGAGCTCATCTCAAAGAAGTTGTATGGCAATTATGGTATCACTCTTGTGGTTCTCAAAACATTTGCATCTGAATTTGAATTGTTCTATCTGCCATTCAGCCTTGACCTTTCTTTCCTGCTGACTGAAAATGTGAGCTTATTTTGCTAGCTCTAAAAGAGAGGGACCCCTCTTAACCCTCTAACTATCTTCCTATTTTTTTAACTCATTCTTTTTTTCAGTTTTCGAATCCATCCTAACATGGAAGATTTGGAAACATCATCTAACGTTATCTCGGATAACCAATATGACTTTCTTAAGAAAAATCAACTGATGAATTTCTTTCCTTTCTCTCTAACTCTACCTTTGGACCTTTGCTCTTCGAAATTTTATATATCTTTTTCTGTGGAGCTAGATATATTGAAAGCCTTCGATATATTTTGGCTCAAAGATCTGATTTCTAAACCTCCCACTTTGGGTTCCTAACCTTTCTAATTTCCTTTAAAGTTAAGTTATTCTATTGCAACAGTCTTTAACTGCCACCTTTCATCCTTTAATATCTATTAATAGTCTTCCTCTGCAATATGTCTTTTCTCAAACTTCTTTTTAAATTTTTATTAATAATGTACTTTTTCTTTCATCTTCCATCCACTCCAATGCCGTCGACTCCACCTTTCATTGCTCCTTTGTCTTGAAGACAATCAATCTTAAATCAATTAATTTGCGCTAGGAGTGTTGTCTTGAAACAGCTAACCTCAAATTTTTCTTGAATTTCTAATTGGGGCATAGAAAACGGTTTTTTTCAATGTAAAACTACTCGACATAACGCTTCACATAAGTATGGCACTTCTTAAAGACACAAAACTCAAACCCTCGTCTGTATTTAAAAACATTGGTCTTTGTTTTCCATTATCTGTCATAGAAGAATCACATTATTTCTTTTTCTAAATAAGATTCTAAAAGGTTGGGTGAATTAATGCGTTATCAAAAATTCTTCATGTCATCCTGAATACTTGTTCTTTATATTGACGTTGCTTACAAATGCATGGTTTGTCTCCAACATCTTGGGTGGTTCTTCTCACACATATCTCCTTGAGAAACTAAATTCTTGGATTTTTCGTTTTATAAACCGTTTCTTTCTCACTCTCTCCAGCATCTCTGCCCGTCAAACTGTTGCGTAATTCTCTCAACGATATTGCTATTACAAATGATACTACTCTTTTGAACCCTCCAGTCCCTTTCAAACATACTGAGAAAGGCTTTCCATACTTTTTCATCTTTTTCTGTCCAACTTTCTGACTACAGACTCACAATCTTTAATATACTCTACTGGAAAAGTATGGAAACACACTTTCTTTATCTATTATCCCAATTTCCTTTCAATTTCACACTCTCAAGTGACATTAATAGAGACAAGTTTCCTAAAATCAGGTAATTTAAAAAGTCTTTGCCTTTGTCTGCCAAAATAATTATATATATATATATATATATATATATATATATATATATATATATATATATATATATATATATATATATATATATATATATATATAAAATATAATATTTATATAGCTAAAAACAAAATCATGTAGTTGGAATTAATAAAAATAGCTAGCACTGAAAGTAAAATGGTAGGTTGCTATTTTTTGTAAAATCAGTTCTCAAAACGCTTCTTTGCTAAAGACTTCTCAAAACGCTTCCATACTGAGTTCTCTTATCTATTTCAAATAGAAAGTAGTTTTTCCGTGTTGTCTTAACGATTTCATAATTTCGAAGTTTCTTATTAAAGAAAAGTTACCTTTGAAATTCTATTGAAACTAATCTTAAATAATAAACAATCTTTGGATATACAATTTATTTGTGATTGCACAGTTTAAATCAGAAGCCTGTAAAGTCTATTGCAAAATCAAAATAAACCTGACATTTTAATTCGTTCGAATCATATTTTCTTTTGATAGATAACTCATTGATGCTGCTGCAGTTGAGGGTAAATGAAATAAAATTCTCTAAAAGGAGCACTGTAGACACTACTCGTTTCCGGATGAGGAACTAAAACGTTTCTCAAAAAGAAGCATTCCGTTTAAAATCATCAGAAGTTCTTTCACATAAGTGTTCTTTAGTGTTGAAGTTGTTTATAATCCTATTAATAACTAAGATTTGTGCTTTATATATCATTTACAGAGATGCTCATTTGAATACGAGTCAATATTTTATGCCATTTTGGAGAAACCACCCACGACTCCTGGCTCGAATGATATAAAATTAATCTCCAGTAAATTCTGCAAAATAAACAATCATTTTAAAATTAACTCTTTCACTTAATTCCTAAATTTAACATAATTTAATACACGTTGACTGCCAGAAAATGGGGCTGAGCCCATTTTTGAATTTTTTTTTTGACCGATTGAGCTGAAAATTTCAATATATATAGCTTTTTTCCCGACGAAAATAGTCCATTTCTAACGTTTTTACGAGTGATTAACTGTTTAGAAGTTATTTGGGGTCAAACGTTAAAAAAAATTTATATAGCGGGGTCAAACCACTGGTTCACATGAGCAGAAATTTTAACTGAACAATATTTAGCCCCAATATATAGATGTTGTAGAAAGCGATTTTTAATATCACGTCTAGAAAAAAAGTTACAGGCACTCAAATTTTTTTTGAAAAAAATCATACCTTTCCGGAGAAAAAAATTATTTTAAAAAAAATGCCTTGAACAATTTTTTTAATTTTTATATATTGTTTAGAAGAGGGATAGGTCCATAAAATACGTTTAGAACATTATTGAAAAATTTTTGTTTGAAGAAAGATATGGTCTCTCAAACTTTTAAAATTTTTGAAAATTGGCACAAAAATGAACCATATTTGACGGGTTATATCTCGAAAAACACGAATTAGATCGAAAAACATACAAAAAGAAATTGTAGCCCCATTATTTATCTATACTATTACTGAAAATGAGAAATGTAGTTATTTTAGTTTTTTTTTAAAAATATTTTTTTTTAAAAAAGTTGGAATTATTTTTTTTAAAACAATTTTTGACTTTCGATAGTTGGTCAGTATTTTGCTAATAACAATTTTTCTGTACTTCTGAGAGCTAAAGTCTTTTAGAAATTTTTGTAGCCAATAGTCTTAAAAATATGTAATATAAATTTCAAACCAAAAACGTTTTTTATGTGGCCTCACCGAAGATTTAAACATTCCTAAAATTTCTGAAATATCTTCTAAACTTTAACTCCCTCGCAAAAACGTTAAAAATGGAGTTTTTTCGTCGGGAAAAAAGCTATCTATATTGAAATTTTCAGGACAATCGGATGAAATTTCTTTTTTTAAGAGGTGAGAGAACCGGCGCTGAGCATGACAGTCAACGTGTTAGCATAATTTTATACTTTGATTTAGTCTACTCCATATTGCAAAACATTTCGTCAACCTTATACTGAAAATCGTAGCTTTTTTCCTTGTTTCTAGTTTGGAGTTAGTGAGAATTTCTATTATAATTATCTTTCGCTTTTGATTAACTTCAATTTTGAGAATTTTTCCAGCTTTCGTTCGTAAAATGTACAAATATATTGAGTAGTTTCAATCAATATTGTAAATATATATATATATATATATATATATATATATATATATATATATATATATATATATATATATATATATATATATATATATATATATATATATATATATATATATATATATATATATATATATATATATATATATATATATATATATATATATATATATATATATATATATATATATATATATATATATATATATATATATATATATATATATATATAAATTTACAGAACGCCACCACTCACGGGCAGAGCCCATTTCAAGGAGTGGGGCACACACAAAGAGACAAAACTCAATCAAACACAAACACCTAACGCACAGCCCTCAGGTGGGCCCAGACGGAAGCCGTGAAGAGTGGAAGATTAAATACAGGAGGAAAAATTGATGATGGTAGAGAATTCCACAGAATAGAGGTGGCTCGAAAGAAGGAGGTACCACAACCAGCTAGCCTGGGATTTCCTACGTCCACACAAAATTGGTGCGAAAGCAGGGCACTCCTTGTGCAACGAGGACGACGCAACGGTGGAGAAATGCGAGATGACAATTCCCTCGAACACCTGTCACGTCGCAGAGACAGAGGGTCAAGAGAGTTTGAAAGTAGGGGACAGTTTATTAATCTTTTAGCTTTTGACTCAACCCTATCCAGAAGAGAGAAGGAGCCGGAGCCCCCCCAGATGTGAAAACAGTACTCCATACAAGGACGAATAAGACCCTTATATATTTGGAGTAACTGCTCAGAAGGAAAAAATTCTCTCAATCTGAACAGAATTCCCAGCTTTTTAGAGGCCGCTTTAGCAACCATTGTGATATGAGGTTTCCAAGACAGTTTGTTGTTTATGTTTAGAACAAGATTGTTAATGTTATTTACAGGTGAGACGGGAGAGCCATCGAAGAGGATAGGAAAATTAGGAGGTGTTATTGAAAGGGAGATGTGAAGAAGTTGAGTTTTTAAAGAGTTGAATTTCACAAGGTTGCTATGACCCCACCGGGAAATCCCATCCAGATCGGCAAGAATAGAATCGGAAAGTTGAAGACGAGAAGCAACTCTAGAAGCAAAACAGGGAGCAGATTTGAATTGAGTAGAAGAATGTAGAGTTGAGTTATCACCATAAAAAAGTGAACAGAGTTAGAAGTGCAGTTGAGAAGATCGTTAATGAAAAGTAAGAATAAGGTTGGACGTAAAACGAAACCCAGAGAAATAACACAGTTGACAGGAAACGAGGAAAGGTCGCTACATCTATAAGTGCCGAAATGGAACGATCTGAGAGAAAACTAGACAAGAGTAAGCATAGAGAATGAGGAAACCCAAAGGAAGGGAGCTTGGAGAGCAGTGAAGCATGCCATACCCGGTCAAAAACCTTGGATATGTGAAGCGCCACCACACAAGACTCCCCGAAGTCCCTAAGGGCAGAGGACTATAGATCAGTAAGATTGTCACCAGTTGACCTCGAGCGTCGAAAGCCATACTGGTGATCTGAGAGAAGAGAATGAGACTCCAAATGATCCAGGAAATGAGAGGAGGAGAGTTTCAAAAATTTTAGATAGAACACAAGTGAGAGCTATAGGTCGATAGTTAGAAGGGTTAGGGCGACTACCTTTTTTCGGGATCGGCTGAACAAATGCACGCTTCTAGCATTGAGAAAAAGTATTAGTATTAAGGCATAGAGAGTAGATCTGAACGAGGACAGGCGCTAACTGAGAAGCATATATATATATATATATATATATATATATATATATATATATATATATATATATATATATATATATATATATATATATATATATATATATATATATATATATATATATATATATATATATATATATATATATATATATATATATATATATATATATATATATATATATATATATATATATATATATATATATATATATATATATATATATATATATATATATATATAGTTGAAAATTTGAGTGTGTTATATATCAAAATTAATAACTGACTCTATTCGAATTGAATGTGTTCGGTGAGTATGCTGAAAATCCGAGTGATTTCGATCTGAATTTTCAGTATTTTCTGTATTCTAATAATTGAACTAGTAGAGTCTAATTTTGCAGCGATATAAAAGTCAAGTTATTAGTTCTTTCGAAATATAATCCTTAAATATAGTCTAAACACAATACCGGAACTTACTCATAGAGACGAAAATTTTATTTTTTGTAAAATTGCATATATATATATATATATATATATATATATATATATATATATATATATATATATATATATATATATATATATATATATATATATATATATATATATATAGTAGTAACATATCTAAAGTGAGGAACATTGCAATTGCATGCAATGTTGCTTGCAACACTGTTATGTTGGATAGAGTGAAATAGGATCTAATATATAAGTTCGCATGGTTGAAAATTAAAAATAATAATAAAATGAATGAGCAGTTATGACGCACGTTGGTAAGGGTGCTGTCCGAAACCTTAGTATAAATGCTTGCTTTGTTGATATATTGGCATCTAAAGCATGTTAGTGTAATTTAGTTTATAAAGAATCTCAAGAATATAGATGAAGTGTGAAAATACAAAGTTTTTACGAGCTAGTTATATCGATTGTTGGGATCATTCAAAAGTAAATGCATAAGTTATTAGTCTGCATAGCCTCGATATTGATAATGTTGCTTATATTTTAACTAGATTTGGGAAATAGGGGAATTCTTATGTTAGACGCTGTTAGAAATTTTAGTATGAGTGTTTGCATTGTCCAAATAAAAGTATGTTCAATAAACGAAATGAATATATGGAGGCTGAGTTACAACGAGTGCTGATGAGAATTCGGTCTTAATCATGAGAGATCAGCCAAATATTCAGACAAAGCAGGTTAAAGGGTTTTTAGCATTTGAAGAAATATGGAGTTTACCATCTTTCATTGCTAATTATGTCGGCTACTGATTTGATCGAGTGTGATGGAATCTAATATAAAAGTTCCTATGGGTGAAAATTAATAATAATAATAAAATGAAGGAGAAGTTATCACAGGCAGGCAAAAAATGCCGGGAAAATTGAATAAAGGAGATTTAACATGTGCAGAATATAGAGTTTATTATCTTTCGGTGTTAAGCATGTCAGCTCTTCATATGGATTAGCTGTAATAAGCTTTAATATATTTCCATATGGTTGAAAAAGTGCTAATAATTATAATAATAGTAATAATAATAATAATAATAATAATAATAATAATAATAATAATAATAATAATAATAATAATAATAATAATAATAACAATAATAATAAAATGAAGTAAAAGTTATGACGTGTATTGGTGAGGTATCGGTCTTTCTCATGAGAGATATGCAGAATATGTGGGGAAAACGGGTTAAAGGAGAATTAGCATGTGTAGAATATGGAGTTTACTATATTTCGGGTTTAAGCATGTTGGCTCTTGATATGGATCAGGTGTAATAAGCTTTAATATATGTCTATGTGGTAGAAAATTTGTAATGATAATAATAATAATAATAATAATAATAATAATAATAATAATATTAATAATAATAATAATAATAATATAATAATAATAATAATAATAATAATAATAATAATAATAATAATAATAATAATAATAATAAGTTCTTAAAAATAGGAATGACGATAGGGTTATTGAGTCTTGACCATGTCTTGTGTGTTCCATTCGTCAATTTCTAGAAAAAGGCATAAATGTATGGTGGTATTTACCTGGAAAATTAAAAGGTTCACAAAATTAATGGATATATGTGTAAATGATCGTCTTGATTATAGTGATAAATGATGTAAACAATAGGCTTATTGTGTTCCCATCAATCAATTTCAGGAAAAAGGCAAAAAGGTTCACGTCTAATAACTTGGAAAGCGGAGTTTAATAGTATAGGTTTATATTTCAATCAATCAATGTCAAAAAAAGTAAAAAGGTTAGCAGGTATTTACCTACCCTATGAAAAAAAGAGTGATGGCTTTAGCATTGTTATATTTTATGATGATATCCTCTGGTGAATGGGTGAAAATGAAAAAGGGGCGGGGCTTATCTTGTTTTGCGCAAATGCCCTATGCTAATTAGCTGAATATCATTAGTATGGGCTCTGCTGGTGTGAAGCTTGGGTGGACTCTGATGGTCTTAGTTGAATATTACCGTAAGGAAAAATTTTATATTATATTGTTAAATATATATATATATATATATATATATATATATATATATATATATATATATATATATATATATATATATATATATATATATTGAATGCTTATGTGATTACATTTGTTTTAAAAGAAATTCGATGTTACATTTTGTTTATATCACTTAATTAAATAAAGTACATAGTTATAAAGGATGAAATGTTTTTGAAATGTTAATTTTAGTAATATTTAATGAAATTTGCTCAAAATGTTTATAAGAAACTTTTTTATCAAAAAAACTCTTATTTATTCTAAAAGTTAAACGATATTAAAATCTGACTTCTTGCTTATTAACGGTTGACAGAGAGAGAGAGAGAGAGAGAGAGAGAGAGAGAGAGAGAGAGAGAGAGAGAGAGAGAGAGAGAGAGAGAGAGAGAGAAAGACCGGCTATCAAGTAATTGAGTTTATGGATGAATGTTTGCGTTTTTTGTGCTTGAGAGAAAATTGCGGATAAAGTGAATTTATTAGAGAATGTATATCAATCATATACTTATTTTGAGTTTGCGTGTTTGTATATGGATGTGTGTGCATGAATATATATGTTTGGATATTTGAGAGTATGCCTGTATAAGTATCTGCCTTTACAAGCTTCTAAGCCTACCTCAAGTTGTTAAGTAGGATATCTTAAGGGCTTAGGGTATGAGATACTACTGCTACTGCTATTACGTATAACAATAATAATAATAATAATAATAATAATAATAATAATAACAATAATAATAATAATAATAATAATAATAAAAATATTAATAATAATAATAATGATTTGTGGCATGTGTGCGTAGGTATTTGTATATTTGTTTAGCAATCTGGTATAAAATAATAATAATAATAATAGTAATTAATAATGATTATAATAATAATAATAATGATAACAATAATAATAATAATAATAATAATAATAATAATAATAATAATAATAACAAATTGGAGCAAATATAAAATATTTAGTGAAAAGAACTAAAAACAGTTACTATGGAAACATCCTATATAGGTGTGTGTGTGCTAGGTGATTGAACATGTACTTAACAATGCATGCTTATATAATAGTGCATATATGTATGTGTGCGTGTGTGTGTGTTCTTATAGCAATGAAGTGAAGGAGGGCTATGGGAAGGGTAGGGGTAGGGTGATGGGAGACCCACACGCCATTATATATAAATATATAAATATATATATATATATATATATATATATATATATATATATATATATATATATATATATATATATATATACATATATATATATATATATATATATATATATATATATATATATATATATATATATATATATATATATATATATATATATATATATATATATATATATATATATATTATAATTTATTTTTTTTATTTCAGCAACAATATACGAATAAATAATAATATCTTCATACATTTTTTTATTTGCTGGGTATGAGAGAGGGGGAGAGGCTGGATAGGTGGAAGGTGAAGGGAGATCCTACGATATTTTACATATTTATATGTAATTATTATTTATTTATTTATTTATTTATTTATTTATTTTATCTTTATTTTCATTATTTAATTATTTTACATTTTTCATTTTTTTATATTTTTTTATTACTTTTTATTTTTATTTTTTTATTTATTATTTTTATTATTTTTTTATCTTTATTTATTTTGATTTTTTATTTTCTATTACTTTTATTATTTATTTGTTTATTTAAAAATATACCAACGTGAAGCACCTTGTGTGCGCTATTTTTTATATATATATATATATATATATATATATATATATATATATATATATATATATATATATATATATATATATATATATATATATATATATATATATATATATATATATATATATATATATATATATATATATATATATATATTTATTAGGGATGGAGCTTTACAAAAATTTTAACCGATACCGACACCAATTTTTCACTGTTAAGAATATATATATATATATATATATATATATATATATATATATATATATATATATATATATATATATATATATATATATATATATATATATATATATATATATATATATATATATATATATATATATATATATATATATAGGGATGGAGCTTACCATAATTTTAACCGATACCGATACCAATTTTTAACTGTTAAGATATATATATATATATATATATATATATATATATATATATATATATATATATATATATATATATATATATATATATATATATATATATATTTTATATGATCCAGTAAGACTATAGGGGCCTGTAAGCGGGGCCAGCAGTCGTCTACATCTAGATCTGTCGAAAATTAATCCATCTTCCACCAACTCTTCCACCGTAGGCAGCTGATGCTGCCTCTGTGAATCCAAAACTGACTCCATCCAACTCTCCTTTGTCTCTCTCTCGGTCTTCTTCCTCTTGGTGTCCACTTTCATCTCCCTCTAGCCGCTCTCCCTCCGGCATTCTCCAAACGTGTTTCAACCATCTCAGTCTGGCTGCATCTATCTTTTGAATTATTAGTCCAGCCTCTTCTTTCCCTATTTCTTTCGATTCTTATCTTCTCTTTTCTGGTTCTTGCCACCATCAAACGCAGCACCCTCATCTCTGTTGCTTGAATTCTCCTTTCTTCTCTGGTTGTCGTACTCCAAGTATCCGTTCCGAAGTACAATTTTAGGGTCAGAGTACTTTAAAAATTACTTTCTTTACTTCTTCATCCATTCTTTTGTCGGCCAAGATTGGGTGCAGCACTCTCAACTCTTCCGTATTTGTCCATCCCGCTGTTGATTTCCAACATATCTCATTCCCTTGTAAATACTTTCCCCTCCCAAATACTCACATCTCTCTACCACCCTCGGTTCCTCACCATGCACCTTCAGAACAAGCTGCTCTCCCTCCTCCTCCCTTCTAATTATTAACAGTTCTGTCTTTTCCACATTCACTCTCAATTCCGCCTCTTTTAAGTTTTCAGACAAACTTCTTATCAGCTCTCTTAACTTCTCTCTATCTTGGCTATATATATATATATATATATATATATATATATATATATATATATATATATATATATATATATATATATATATATATATATATATATATATATATATATATATATATATATATATATATATATATATATATATATATATATATATATATATATATATATATATATATATATATATATATATATATATATATATATATATATATTTAACACTAATCTTGTTCGTGCTTCAATATTTATTTAAAAATTCTTATTCCCTAATTATCACTTTATTTTTATTATAAAACACATTACTTAAAACCAACTTTATTTGTAGTTACATATTAATTGATGATATTATCCTAGACACATCCAAGCTTTCGTGGACTATGTCAGTCCACCTCTTTCAGGGTATGTCTGAGAATAATGTGACGTATTATTTTCATTTCAAATCGTTATTGTTGAATTGGTTGGTTTGTTCCTAATCTCTCTTTTTTTTCATTCTTCTAGGGTGTGCGTGATGTTATCGCACGATGCAGATTGTTTCAAGTAGTCATTTATGATGTTATCGATTCTGTAGTTGCCACCGTCTCTGTTGAAATTATTATTATTTTTAATTGTATATGCTTCATAAAACTTACGATAGTTGTGATTTTTTATTTATTTCAATGTTTTTAGGTTTTCAGCTTTTATGATGTGTCCTTCTTTTTCTAGATGACATATTAATGGTGAAGACTGATTATATGTGCGTAAATCATACGAGTGTCGATATTTCCACCTATTTATATCAATCGTCTCTCCGATGTACACTTTATTGCATATATTACACGGGATGCCATAAATGCCGGATTCTTGTTTATTATCTATTTTTGGTATAAGTAGTTTTTTTAAAGTGTTATTGTATTTAGTTACAATGTTAATGTTTTCGTGTTTAATGTTAATATCTGTATTTAGTACTAAGGTTTCGTTGTATTTATTAAATTTATTATTATTTGTGTTTGAATTATTTTCCTTATTACTATATATTTTTTTGGCTTTATTGAATTACCAACAAAATATTGTCAATATAAAAGAAAAAATGAAAGAAAATTTAATCAATAGAAGAAATATAGCAAAAAGGAAAAAACAAAAATCACTAGAAGATAAATTTCATTACATTTTTAATAATAGTCCATGGGTTAATAAAACCACAAGCACAATTCTGAATCTATCATCCAAAAATCTGACTAATTTAGAAGAAACAGTATTAAATTATGGTCTCTCTTTCGCAATTGATTCCACTGACCCCCTACCTGAACTGATTATTAACTTCGAACAATGGAAAAATAACAACTCTAACCAAATACAAATTAACCCGGACATTCTACTTGGTACCTTACTAGAAAAAATTTCAAACAACCATACTAGATTAGAAAAAGGTTTCAACACAACCATAAGAAATCTGAAAAGAAGACAGGACATCATCATCTCAAGATCAGATAAGGATGGGAAAATTGTCATTATGGATAAAACCAACTACATTAATAAAGCACTACAACTCCTCGATGATGAGAATACATATACTAAACTGAAATCAAATCCATTAAAAACTTCCCAAAGTCAATTCAACAAAAGATTAAAAGAAATCCTCAATAATAACGAACAACTATATAATGGATTAAAATCCTATAATAATCAACTCGCAAAATTTTACGGTATACCCAAAACCCATAAAAATGGAATACCGCTACACCCGATCATTTCAAATACTAACTGTATTACCTACAAATTATCCAAATGGATAACTTCACAACTACGCCCCTTATTAGGACTAAAATCAACATCTCACGTCAAAAATCCTCAACAGCTAAAAAACAAAATAGAAAATATAAACATGACCGACCACAATATGCTAAGCTTCGATGTAACATCACTATTTGCAAACGTACCAGTTGAAGAAACCTTATCATTACTCGAAAACTATGTAAACTTACATCAAATTACGTTCGATCTACCATACGCAGCAATTAAACTACTAATCAATTTAGTAACAGAGCACGCCCATTTCTCATTCAATAACCAATATTATTCACAGAAATTGGGATTAAGTATGTGGTTCCCACTCTCCCCCATAATAAGTTGTATTTTTCTTGAATTGATAGAATCGCAGTATATTTTCAACTATCCGGAATACATCAATTGTACCTGGCTACGCTACGTGGATGACGTACTATTTATTCATCCAAAAACTTTTGACATAGAAAAATTTCAAAACTTCATTAATAACATAACTCCTACTATTAAATTCACCATAGAACACTCAAACAATTACACATTACCATATTTAGATATACTAATAAACTGTCAATCACCTAATAATATAAACTTTTCAATATATAAAAAACCTACTCATAACTCGAAATATATCCATTGGTATTCAAACCATAGCATTAATATTAAAAAAGGGATCATTACTACATTAACCTTAAGAGCTCTCCGTATCTGTAGTCCCCAAAATCTTAACACTGAAATTAAAATTATTACCGATACCTTAAAAAAATTATCCTACCCTTTAAATACCATATATAGCAGTATCAATAAAGCCAAAAAAATATATAGTAATAAGGAAAATAATTCAAACACAAATAATAATAAATTTAATAAATACAACGAAACCTTAGTACTAAATACAGATATTAACATTAAACACGAAAACATTAACATTGTAACTAAATACAATAACACTTTAAAAAAACTACTTGTACCAAAACTAGACAATAAACAAGAATCCGGTATTTATGGCATCCCGTGTAACATATGCAATAAAGTGTACATCGAAGAGACGATTGATATAAATAGGCGGAAATATCGACACTCGTATGACTTACGCACATATAATCAGTCTTCACCATTAATATGTCATCTAGAAAAAGAAGGACACATCATAAAAGCTGAAAACCTAAAAACATTAAAATATATAAAAAATCACAACTATCGCAAGTTTTATGAAGCATATACAATTAAAAATAATAATAATTTCAACAGAGACGGTGGCAACTACAGAATCGATAACATTATAAATGACTACTTGAAACAATCTGCATCATGCAATAACATCACGCACACCCTAGAAGAATGGAAAAAAGAGAGATTAGGAACAAACCAACCAACTCAACAATCACGATTTGAAATGAAAATAATACGTCACATTATTCTCAGACATACCCTGAAAGAGGTGGACTGACATAGTCCACGAAAGCTTGGATGTGTCTAGGATAATATCATCAATTAATATGTAACTACAAATAAAGTTGGTTTTAAGTAATGTGTTTTATAATAAAAATAAAGTGATAATTAGGGAATAAGAATTTTTAAATATATATATATATATATATATATATATATATATATATATATATATATATATATATATATATATATATATATATATATATATATATATATTATGTCTCCTCTGGTGTGTACAGACCAGAAAGCTACTAATTTCCAATCTGAGTTGGGGCAATACCGGAACATAAGCGTTAAACACCGTCATGCAACGAAACACGGCGTTTGAAAGTGGGGAAGTCAAAAAAAGTTGGTAAAACAGAAAAGGGAGTGTGTTCCAGATTTTACCAGTAGAGAACATATAAGATTAGGCATAGAGGTGAAGTCTAGGGTCAGACAGTTAAACAGAGAATGGATAAGACTGTGAAGAAAGGCGTGTTCCACAATCGTGTTCTCAATGAAGGAGAAAAGCAAAGAGAGAGTTCAGAAGAGAGGTCCATTGTACTAGAGATAGTATATAGTGAGTTACTGGATAGAATTAGTGAGCAAGGAAGAGTTGCTAAGACGAAAAGCCAGACTCCACCTTTTCAAGAAGAGCTGCATGAGTGGAACTTTCCAAGATGTGTGATGCGTTTTCCACACAGGGAAGAAAAACACCCCTATAAAGAGAAATAAGCTGGATTAACATAATAATATCACGAAAGCGCAACAAAACACCCAAACTCTTAGAAGCTTGATTAGAAAGAGAAGTAATGTGATCTTTCCAAGAAAGATCATGAGAAAAAGAAACACCTAGAATACTGAGGACAGATGAAGGTCTGAGTTGAGTGTTTTCGAAGAAGATATCATAGTTGTGCGGAAGATTGTGTCGAGTAGAGAGATGGAGGAATTGAGTTTTGGTAGGATTGAAAACAACTATGTTCTCTCTGCCCAATTTGAAATACGAGATAGATCAGAGGTCAGCTGCTCCAAGGCAACCTTCCTTGCGTCTAGCAACTGTTTCAAATTGAAAGGAGTAATGAAAAGTGGAGTCATCAACATAAGAGGGTATATTAGACGAAGTAATAGAGAGAATGTCATTGATAAAAATTAGAAGAGCTGAGGATAGGACAGATCTTTAAGAAGTATCACTATTTATAGATTTATAGGAAGAACTGTGGCCGTCTACAATAGCTCCTATAGAACGACCGGAAAGAAAATTAGAGAGATGGATTGATTCCGAACAAGAGAAGTTTGGAAATCAAAGCTGTGTGCCAGACTCTATCGAAGTCTTTCAATATGTCTAGCACAACAGCAAAAGACTCACCGAAACCCCGAAAGCGGCTGACCAAGAGTCAGAAAGTAGAGAAAGAAGATCACTAGTAGAACGTTCTTTACGAAAGCCACACTAGCGATCAGAGATAAGATTAGAAGAATTAAAGTGCTTCCAAATTTTCCTCTTAATGAAAGAACATAGGTTAAAGAAATAGGATGTTAGTTAGAGGGTTGAGAGGGGTCCCCCTTCTTCGGCACAGGCTAAATGTGCGCATGTTTCCAGCAAGAAAGGAAGGTCGAAGTGAAGACACAAGACGAAATAGTTTACCAATGCAGTGTGCTAGCTCAGAAGTACAAGTTTTGAGAACCGCAGGAGAAATTCCGTCAAGACCATATGTCTTGACATCTTTAGAAGAAATTAAAATGTTAGGCATAACGGAGTTGGAGGGGGGTTGAAGGAGGAGGAATAGCTCCGGAATCGTCTAAGGTTGAATTAGAGGCAAAAGTTTGAGCGATGAGTTCAGCTTTAGTAGAAGGTAAAATGGCAGCTGTACCATCAGAAGAAACAAAAGGAGGGAAAAAAGAAGAAAAAGCAAAGTTAGAGTTGACATTTTTAGCAAAATGCCAGAAAAAACGAGAGGAATAGGAATCAGAAAGATTATTGCATTTGCGGCAGAGAAAAGTTTTTGTTATCTCGAAGAATAGATTTGCACAATTCCGATTTGAAATATTAGTTGAATGAGTATCAAGAGTTTGAAGACGAGGGTAATATCTAAAGGAGGCATATCGCGAGAACAACTAGACTTAAACTAAGGTTTGTTAGGTTTAGTAGAAAGGAAAGATTATGGAATGCCTCCATGCCAGAGAGAATAACCACGGTTATGCGCTCTGCACTCTCAGTGATTCCTCCCACGAAATCAGTAATCATTCCATGGCAAAGCAGTGAAGTACAACCGCAAGTCAGACCAGTTAACAGCATCGAAGTACCAGAGATAAATAGACAGAACCAATAAATTTATTAGTAGAATTGCTTAAGCCATAAAATAGAGAATTCAGTAGACTCCAAATTAGAGACACGGGAGCAAATAACATCGTCGCACACATATGAGCAGCATCCGCATATACATATATATATATATATATATATATATATATATATATATATATATATATATATATATATATATATATATATATATATATATATATATATATATATATATATATATATATATATCTTCTAAAGAGTTTTTTCTGCTCCCTGAAAGCTTAATACTAGGAAGGCGTACGGTCCTGATGGTATCCCTCCTGTGGTTCTCAAAACTTGTGCTTCAGAGCTTGCACCCTACATTGGTAAACCATTTCATATATGTCTTTTTACTTCAAACTTTCCTTTATGCTGGAAACGTGCACTTATTCGAACTGTGCCGAAAAAAGGGGACCCCTCTCAACCCTCTAACTACAGTCTCATTCCTTTAACCTCCGTTCTTTCTAAAGATTTCGAATCTATCCTAAGCAGGAAGATTTGGAAACTTATCAGTTCTTCTAATCTTATTTCTGATCGCCAGTAAGACTTTTGTAAGAAACGCTATACTGGTGATCTTTCCCTTCTCTTAGACTCTTGTTCCTTCACTCTTCTTCATTTCGGTGAATCTATTGCTGTCGCTCTAAAGATATCGAAAGCTTTCGATAGAGTCTATGGCAAAGCTTTGATTTACAAACTTCCTATCCCCAACACTTTTTCTGCTTTTCATTAGAACTCCAACAACATCTCTCTCATACTTCATTTCCTATTCACACCTATGACGATGACTACACCTTTCACTACTCTTTTTAATTTGAAAGGCACCCTTCAAAACATCATTTAATAGAGGCAAGGGGTAACTGCCTCCTGATCTATCTCGCATTTCAAATTGGGGCAGAGAAAACATTTTTGCTTTCAATGCACCCACAACTCAATTCCTCCATCTCTCTGCTTTACACAATCTTCCACACAAGTCATCTTCTTCAAAAACACAGAACTCAAACCTTCATCTATCCTTAATATTCCTGGTGTTTCATTTTCTATGATCTTTCTTGGAAAGATCACGTTACTTCTCTTCTTAAACAAGGTTCTAGGAGGTTAGGTGTTTTGAGGCGCCTTCGGAATTTCTTCATACCACCCCAGTTGCTTCCTCTTTATATGAGTGTTGTTGGAACATGTATGAGAAACACATCACACATCTATGGTGGTTCCACACATAGGCTTTTTCATCTTATAAAGGCTGAAGGCGGAAATACGGAATGTAGCGTTCACATTGTTTTAAATGAGCATGTGGAAATGCTTGGTATTTACCTTTCCAATTAAATTTGGATTCTCCTAGAAAGAAGCTATCTCAACTTTTTATATATATATATATATATATATATATATATATATATATATATATATATATATATATATATATATATATATATATATATATATATATATATATTAGTTATGGCATATGCATTCGGATTCGCATCTGGAATTCAACATCCGCATCCGCACTTTTGAAAATTCAACATCTGCATCCTCACTTCTCCAAAATTTGATATCCGCATCCCCATCTGCATCGGCAAATTAGAAAATATGATATCCGATCCATCACTAATATATATATATATATATATATATATATATATATATATATATATATATATATATATATATATATATATATATATATATATATATATTAGGGGGTATATCGACCACACCCGGTTTTTAAACCGGATAAACGGTTTTTTCAAGCCACATTTTTGCGATTTTAGTCCGAATTTAACAGCTTATTAGCGGCTTTTCGAGCTGAATTTTTTCAATTTTGACACAAAATTTCAGAATTTTAACAAAAATTTCAGAAATTATAACCAATTTTTAGTTGGTCATACGGTTTCTTGCCGATTTTTATTGGGTTATCCGGTTTTATAATTTTAGACCCCAAGTTCTTTTTAGATTCGAACGATATATGGAACAATATATCGACCGATTAAACGAACGATATATGTATCAATTAATCGAAGATTTTCAGTTTTAACTACCGATTATCTCGCCCTTTCCTGGGCAGCTTCGAAGTGACGAACGATTTATCGATCGGTTAATTGAAAAAAAAAATTAAGTTAAATAAAAATAATAAAAATAAAAAGATAAAAAAATTAAATAAAAAAAAATAAAAAAATAAATAATTAAAGACTAAATAAGAAACACTAAAAAACACCTAAAACATTAAAAACATCGAAAACATTGAAAACACTAGCCCAAATCCCCAAAACATCAAATTCATTCACACAAACACATGCACACACACATAGAAACACACGTACACACATACAAACACACACACACATAAAACATTCTCAAAAGTATAAATCACAAAAAAATCCCTAAAAACACTGAAAACACTTAAACACACTAGCACAAATCACAAAATCATCAAATCCAGCCAGACACTCACAAACACGCACATACAAACACACACACAGATACACATGCAAACATCAAACTCACTCACACAAAATGCAAAAACACATAGCCCCAATAGCATAAAACACAAAAACGCTAAACTCATTCACACAAAACAGATCACCTATCTCAAGAATAACAAGACGCAAAAAACACCGAATTTCAAAGACACAATTCACAATACACGCTTATCTCCATCAACATGGACCACAGAAACAACTAATCCAAAGGCACTAATCACAAAAAAAAACAACTCCAGCAACATAAACCATGAAAACGCCAAAATCAAGCACACAAAACACTAAATTTACCTAATTCAGCAGCACAAACCACCAAATAACCAAACTCAGGCACACAAATCATAAAAAAAATTAAATCCATTATCACAAACCACAAAACACCAAACCCTAAGCACACGAAACACAAAATTCGCTTAACTCCATCATCACAAGTCACAAAAACACTATGCCCAAGCACATAAACACAAAATTCACCTAATTTCATGAGCACAAGTCACAAAAATACAAAATTCAAAGACGTAATTCACATAAAGCATTTATTTCCATCACCACAAACCATAGAAACACGAAACTCAAGAACAGAAAAAACAAAATTCACTTAATTTCATCAGCACAAGTCACAGAAACATCAAACTCAAGGACACAATTCACAAGAAACACGTAACTCCATCATCACAGGCCAGAAATACACCATATTAAAGTACACAAAACACAAAATTCCCTTATGTCCGTCACCGCAGGTCACAAAAACATCATTCTCATGCACGTAATTTATATAGCTAACTTAACTCCATTATCACAAGTCAAAAAAACAACAAATTCAAAGACACAAAACAAAAAATCACTTAACAGCAACACAAGCCTGAAAATACAAAGCTGATTCAGCATAACGCAAAATTCACTTAATTTCATCATCACATACCACAAAACATTAACTCAAGCACACAAAATACAAAATTCACTTAAATCTATCATTACAAGTCACAAAAAAAATCAAAAACACAAAACACTCTTAACTTCATCATCACAAGCCAAAAGTTACCAATATTAAAGAAAATGGTGTATTTATATCTAGAAGCAGTAGTGGTGAAGCAGAAATCAAGTGTGTTCAAGAACTGGTTAGGGAGATCTGGAATGAGTGTGGGTTCCCTAATCAACTGCTCCTGATTGAGAATGCTGAATGATTTGGCCTCACTCCCACCCGAATGAGTATGAGAGGAGCCCAACCATTCAATGTAGTGTACGTTGAAATCTCCTAAATAGATGACTTCAGCATTTGGATGAGAAGAGTTTACAGTCTCATGAGAAGTAGTAAGATATTGAAAAAGGACTGGAAAATCTGTTCCATTAGGGGAGCAGTAGCAGAAACACAAGATAATTGTAGTAGTAGGAAGACAGATTTTAATCCATAAAACATCAAAATTAGGAGATTCTAGATTTACGAGAAGTGTCACAGGAGTGCTAATGTTAAAATAGGCACATACTAAACCATTTAGACGGAAATTGTAAAAAAAAGTTGTAGTTAGAGACATTCAGAGTGCTAGAAAGAGAATCCCTGTCCAGCTGGCTCTTAGACAGAAGCAAAAGGTTAGGACGAGAGTTAGTGGCGTGATGTTGAACAGATGCGGAATTAAATCTGAGGCCACGAACGTTAGCAAAGGTAATAGAAATCCCCCGGTTACGCCCAACCCCACAATCAATGAAATTGGTCTTTCAAAGAAGCACACACGAACGCACATACACACGCAATCACGCACGCACGTACGCACATACACGCAAATTAGCA
>SEYY01007426.1:17500-20000 GCA_009176605.1 Armadillidium nasatum
AATGTTTGATGCTGCATGTCCCCTCCAAGGAAATTGTTGTTGACCTAAATTGCAACACCTGTTGACGTGACCTTTTTATAAGGAACAACAGATCAACAAGTCCTAGTAACTTCAGAGCACAAAAGAGACATAGGAAATTATCACTGTCTCCTCTAAGGAAATCGTTGTTGAAATATAAAGCAGTATCTATTGACCTGACCTTTTTTATAGGAAATAAGTTAACAGGTCCTAACTTCATCATATTAATAATAATGGTTTAGACTTGTGACGAGTACTTTCGAAGTTTGTTTTCTGGATTTAAATGTTTTATTGAGAAGTTCTCTGTAGTTCGGTTAAAGACAAAGGGTGAGAAACCTTTTTTTTTTTTTTTTTTTTTTTAAATTATGAAAGTTCCTCCAAATAAAATGACTTTGGGGGAGGGTGAAGGGGGGGGGAATATATTTTAGGAATCAAAAATCGATTTCAGCTGAGAAAACACCCTGGAAAACATTCGTATTTCTTTTAATATGAAAAATTTTAAGTTGACTTTCTCGTGAAAACAATTCTAACATGAAAAATGTTAATGTAAATTTTAAAATGGATACTTGATTAAATTTTATGGGCTTCAGCGATATTTATTTAATTAAAAAACATTAAAATATTTTTTTTAATAAATTTAAATACTCTTTGTAAAAAAATTTTAAAAAGTTCTTATATGTTCTTGGTAATTATTTTAATATCTTAAAATAATGAAACGAAAGAAATAAAAAATATACAATTATATAAATGATTTTTGTATTTTTCAATATTTGCAAATAATTTACTTTTTTATTTTTTTATTTTTTCTTTTCATTTTTTTATTTTGTGATTATTTTGCCAAAATTGACGTCCACGAGAAATATTATTAAATAGCTAAAATAAAGACTAAATTGAAATAATTTTTTATTTGAAATAAAGATAAAAATATATTTTTATAAACACCAAAATAGGCTTTTATTTTTCCCTGAAATTTTTTTTAGATTGTAATAGACGTTCTGTTGATTTTAACGAAAAATAGATGAATTATTCCAACTGCGGCAATCTTATGAAAAAATATGGAAATAATTTAGTTTTTAAGCGTATGTGTATATCCCCTCTTTGTCTTTGAGAAAGGTGTATAAATGAACGATTAAGAGTTGTATGCCTAAATCTATATAAAGATGTCGCATATACTGAATTTGTGGGTAGAGTGACAAAACAAAAAATAAAAATATTAAAGAATGTCAAATACAAATGCGAATTGTTTGTTAACTAAAGGTACGCATAACTTACATGAATTAATCTTAAGCAGAACATCCTCTTCTACTCAAATTTGTCGTCTAGTACACCTCTATTAAGGAGAAAAAATTGCTAGCGATGAACAGAAAAATAGAAGGTTGTTGAACACAGTCAGAAAAGTGTCTATGGTGATGAGTGAACTTTTAAATATATGATTACAATTTTACAGTAAAAAAAAAATGAAAATATTGTGAATGATTTTAAAAATTATTTACTAAATAAAATATATTTTTCTTTTAGTGAAGAGTGAGAACATAAAGATTTGAAGAAGATTAAATCTGACACCCGCGCAAAGTGATATGTATACTACTGATGAAGAAGGTCAAAGTTTTAAGTGAAAAGTTAATAAGTATGGAGACAAAGCTACAATAAAAGATATCGACAAAATGAATGAAGGTGTTCATAGAATCACGCTAAAATAACAAGATGAGAAATGCTACTTTAGAACTAAATTAGTGCCGTGGATTTGAAAATTGGTACACCTCAATCGGTAAATTCTGATGGATTTCACTCCAAGTTGAATTAGAAAAACCTTTTCGGATCCGGAATCGAAAATCCAGAATATTCGGATTCAGAATCTAAAATAGGAGTCGAATTATCCTATTAACCAAATTCAGAGTCCTGTATAAAATGAAGATTATTACAACGATGGAAAAAGTTTTTAAGGACAGATTTAAAAACTCGAATAAGAAAACTGAAAATAAAAAAGGACGATATTCTATTTCTAAGATCTAGGCCTCAATCCCATATCTTACTGCTACTACTACAACTGCTACTACTACAACTGCTACTACTACTAATAATATCAATGGCTGATAATAATAATAATAATAATAATAATATAAAAGGAGCTTTCGGCAGGTGCCAGATTTAGCTACCTCTAAAAAATCTGGCAACCTGACCCTAACGGGATTTTGATTTGCAATGCAAATCACTCAGCTCAAATTGACCTCACGCTCTTTCCTGACACCATTTTTGGGGGTTCAACCCATTGAAATTGACCTCAAGTCTGGGGAAGGGGCCCTCACGGGGGTCCCCGTAAACCCCCCAAAAATGGTATCAGGAAGTTGCCTGAGTTTGCAAAATCGCTGCGTTCAAATCACTCTCTTTCCTGACCATTTTCTTTGCGGTTCAGTCCGACTGAAATTGGTTCAAATCTGGTGGTCCTGGGGTCCGAGTGGGTCCGTGAACTGACAAAGAAAAT
>SEYY01007426.1:25000-47500 GCA_009176605.1 Armadillidium nasatum
CCTCCTCTTCCTGATAGCAAATGACACCCTTCTTCATTAATGTAGTAGACATACTCACGCCACATGTATTGTTTTCAGTGCTAATCGACCTATCAATCGCAGTCTGCAAATGTTCATAGAAGTAGATACCGCTCTCAGAATCTTTCGATCTCAAAGACTTGAAACAGTTTTCTCGAGAGAGACCGGACCATTATCGTCTATGTGTTCAACGAGACATACAATGACAGGAAGAGTGAAGCAGATGACGAGAATGTCAAGAGAGAGCAATGCATGTTGAATCGTTTAGTCATTCTTTCGACATTTATTCCTTTGCTTCCTAACTTTTTCTTAGCCCCCAATAATTTCATTGCCTTCTACCACTCTGTTCTATTATTCCTTTTTCCGTGAGCCGAGGACGCCTTAACCTTCCACCCGAAAGACGATATGAAGACGAAATGAAAGAGATATAGTGAATGAGAATCATTCACCTCCTCAAGTGTTACATTTCACAGAGTAGGTCTAGACCGAAAACCGAGAATTCCTCCTGCCATTGATATTCCGTCCATCCCCATCTGACCATACACTCATAACTGTATGATCTTCGCTGGATATGATTTTCGCAGATCTGCTTGTTTTGCCATCCCTTCAAACTCTCTCAAAAGAATTCTCAACTTTTCTCCAAATTATGCCACCAACACATGCCGAATCACCTGCAAAAAGTAAAAAGACATGTACACGTTAGAGACAGATCACCCTCCAGTATAGTTGAGAGACTCAGAGAACGAGACGTGAAGAGTATAGCAGTGATTGCCCATGAAGATGAACAACACTCTGCATGCCGTCTACATTCCTCTTACTACGGATGCTTTTTCGATAGTAAACGGGTAAACGGACTCATTACTTTTCTTTCAGTAGCATAGCGAATTAACTCATAGAATATTTACCCTCGTATTACGAATTTCACATACTAATGATTAAATTACATGGATATATTACCAAACCCCATAGTCTCATCCCACTCTTCCTATGTCTTAACCATCCCGATAGACTAAGTTCCCCCCATACTATGGACCCAACCCCCGTGTTCACAAACCCTCACTTCATAATCTTAGATCAATACAAATCGTCATGCTATATACTATAATATATTCCATATATATGGATATTTATAAGAATTAATATAATTATATAATTAATTAAATTAATTAATATAATTAAATATATATTATTATAATACTAATATATAATTATAATATATAATATATATATAATATATATAATTAATTTTATAATATATATTAATTATAATATTTAGTAAATATTTCGTAAGATAATTTAGTTACTACTTACTTGTAGTTCTACTAATCCAGAGGACTATCTAAAGGAGCGCCATTCACGCGCAGGTTAGATGCGGGAGAACATCCAGAAATTCGTGTCAGGAATCAATTAATAAGCTTGACGATGTAGACCGTGCGAAATCAGCGGATCGGTTGAAATTTTTCTTGATATAGTGCGGAAAGGTGTAGTAGCGAAGTACTAGTTTGAAGGAAGTTGGTGGGGGGAAAAATATCCGATAAAAGGAGTGTGGTCCAAGACGTTGACCGGATGCGGAGTGCAGTGAGGTATAGTCATGTGTAAGAATTGTAGCTATAGCGGATATGAGTCCTGGCTCAAGAAACGTGGACAGAGAAGGATAGAAAGATGAGCTAGTAGAAAGGCGACTGTCCACGATGCCCGGTGATTCAATGCGAGCAAGGTATTGCGACGGCGGGAGAGTTCAAGTGACGAAGGAATGCAATGTCCCGAGTTTTTAATATTGCGTTGGATGAGTAATATAGGAGTTGTACGCAACATGTGCGTTCGAACGATCGGCGGTTCCCGCCATCCACGCCTCGCAAAGCACACATTGAGCGGGGAGAATGCTATGCCAGTCACAGTGCATGAACTGACAGTAAAATACTTTAAAAAAAGTAGGTGTCGTGATGACGAAAAACCCTACTCTTACCATTTTATTAAGTAAAGCTTGTAATGAGTATTGAACCTAAAACCCTGAATAGTGATGTATACTTTAATAATACTCATGTACTGGTATAAACTATATAACATAACTACCTAATATAATAATATGATATATGAATTCATATACCGGTAGTATGAGTGTGAAATATAAGTGATAAATATCCGCCCAATCGATACCTCCAACCGCTTGAGTAAGGAGAGGGTAGGTATCTATATAGTGTTACTAACTATGAGAATACTCCTTGAAAATATACTCGACATTAATGATGGCACCCTCGGGGTAGCCACCCGCTGTAGAACGAATGGCCAGAAGTTATACACTCAAATCTTGAGCCACGAAGTCGCTACTTTGAGAATCGAAGCGGAAACGTATAATTGGTAATGTACGCCTCCCGTGAATTAACTACCAACCAAAATACTTGATCTTATGATACATACCTACCCGAACTTGCTTAAATTCCTAGCTCTTCCTGCACACTCTGCGGACCTTCCCCTGATCCCATCGCTGAGACTCAAAACACTTTTCTCCTCTGGTTATTCATCCATCCACCTTATCTGTTATCTGGTTCTAGGTTACTCTTTATCTTTTCTCAATAGTGGGTACTTACTTGTACGAAGAACGTCACTTAGCCTTCAGATGAAATTGAGGAGCAGTATTTTATATTACATTCGGTCATTCAGGTTCCATCTTTTTTCCAAAAGAACTGAGTTAGACTGATTCCCGGATTAGTGAATTAAGAACAATCATCACGAGTAAAATTTTACCCATAGAGAGGAATGAAAGTTGGAGGTGATTGGTTTTCGAAGAAGAGATTTATCCATTGTTCCGTGAGTTGTGTGGAAGGCTAGGTGTGTCGGTACTATTCGAAAGATTGAAAAATTAGGTGGAGACAGTTAAACAACCATTGTGCCAAATTTTGAAGATACAATAATAGTCAAGTTGTGCAGTGATGCGCCCATTAACCGAACTTGAATTCCCTCTTCCTTTGAGTAATTGAGGTCGTAACATTCATTATTCATTTACCTCATCTACCTAACCTAGCAAACCTTTGTGATATCACCTCTGTTGTTTGGAGGGACGCCTTTCAAATTGAAACGAGTTTTTAAAGTCAGGTATCTCATGGTTTTAGAGCACTGATCCGCTCCAGGCCGAGGGATAGGAGATGAAAATCAACAGATAGGTATTAATGAAAACAGAAAAAAAAATGGTAGAGTTCAATTCCAATTGAAGATGCGTCGAAACACGGTCAGAGAAGATCCCAGAAAGAACAGAAGTAGGGTCAAGAAAACAAGCAAAGGATATGCTAGTCTTCAGGTGTTACCGTCGTCTTCAAAACTCCAGAAAGCAACTCATTGTTCAAACTTATTTTTCATCTCGGGATCGTGCAAAATCTATTCTCAGGAACACTAGAGGAAAAAGATGCATCCGTTAAAAATACGCTGCTTTATGGCATTCATTCTTCTCTCAACCCATTGTCTGAGCTTATTTTTGTCGTTAAGACAAATGCTCAAGGACCCTTATCGAATCTACATCAGAAGACTTGGTACAAACTGCCTGTATTTGTTCCTTCCTTTATCACACCCTGATTGCAGACAGTCTCTTGAACAGTCAAACTTACTCATTCCCACGAAAAATCTCAGACAACGTTAGGACCGGAAAGTACCAAGAGGTGCAAAAAGAGCGGAAAGTCAACCAGTTCGTTAGACGCCTTTCACTCATCCGCATTAACAGAACCTCCTCCTCGGTGTGCCCAACTTCGAAGCAGTATGATTTATCTTTAAAATTTAATTTTCTTATTGAGTAACGTTATGTATCTTGCTTCTGGCTTTTGAGACTTTCAATTCAAAAAAACATCTCTAAGCCTGGGGCGTAACGGTCGGCACCTTTATGGTAGTATCTCTCCTCTGGTTCTCAAAACTTATGTGCTTCCGATACCTTGCACTCTTGTGCCTTAGAAAAGACTAAAAAGACTATTTCACGTCTTTTGTCTTTTCTTACGTTACAGAAAAATGATCCGTATCCACTTATCTTTTGAGAGCTGGAAAAAGCCTCGAGATGTGGGTCCTCTTTGGTACTACAAGGTGGGATATGGCCCGTTGTCCTTGCTATGCAGAGGGGACACTTTCTATTTGAATGGTAATAATATTTCCAAACAACCTGTGTCTAAGAAGAGAAGATAAGGCAGAAGGGAACCTCTCTCGACTCGTCTAACACGTATGAGCACGTTATATACCTCCTATTTCTAATTGTTTGAACACCATCTTTTAACGTTTACTTTAAAAAGTTTACGACGAAATCAAGGTCCTTAACCAGGGAAATTTGCAATGCCACATCCTCCAATCTCAATTAATCTCTAATCTCTGATCGCAGAAAACATGGACTTTATCGTAAGAAAACCGCTCTTATGCGTGATCTTTTCCCTTCTCTACTGGGGAAGCTCTTTGGGGTCTTCGGTACTTCGGCATTTCGGTTGGGACATCCTTTTGCTGTCGCCCACTGGACATATCAAAAAGCTTTCGATAGGGAAAAGCCTAAGGCACAAAGGCATCTTGATTTTCCCCAAACACTCCTATTCCTCATTTCAAGGTATCTAATCTCTTATCTTCTAGTATAGACTTCTTCTTGATTTCCTTTCTGGTCGTTCAAAATCAGCTTTTGTAGACATTCACCGTTATTCCTTTAAATTTGGGACTTTGGACCTATCTTCAACCATTTCTGTTTTTTCTTAATGACCTATCTTGTTTAATCATCTCCTATCCACTGCTTATGCCGATGGACTCCACCCTTGCTTTACTCGTTTCATCTTTGAAAGGCGTCTCCTCCCAACAGAAGTTACTTAGAATTCAGGGGGTAGCCTTTGGACAAACTGACCTTCTTAATCGTTTATTTCAAATTGGGCACATGGTTCGTTATTTCAATTGTCTCAAAAAACTCAATTCTCCATTCTTTTCTAACTCGCAAATCTTCCACACAACTACATATCTTCTTCGAAAACACACAACTCAAACCTTCATCTCTTTAAATTCTCGGTGTTTCTTTTACTCGTGATCTTTCTTGGAAAGATCACATTCCATTAAAATTGTTAATTATTAATCACATGGAAAAACGCATTACTGCTTTCCTGGGGTGGTCTCCTCGAAGTGTGCAGAGCGCATAACCGAGTGATTCTCTCTGGTATGGAGGCGTACATTCCATATTCTTTCCCTTCTACTAACCTAGCAAACCTTGGTTTAACTCTGCTTGTTCTCGTGATATCCGCCGCAATGATGCGGTCTTCAGGGATTACCGTCGTCTTCTAAGAGGTTGGGAGTTCTGAGGTGCCTTCAGAATTTCTTCACTCCCCCAAGGTGCTTCTCTTTATAGGGGTGTTGTTTACCCTGGTATTAGCATCACCCATCTGGGTTGGTTCCACTCATACAGCTCTCCTTAAAAAGGTTAGAGTCTAGGGCTTTTCGTCAAATCAACACTTCTGCTCTCACTAATTCTCTCAAGTCTCTTTCTGCCCGTCAAACTGTTGCGTCACTCTCTCTATACTATCGATATTATAATGGACATTGCTCTTCTGAACTCTCCCGTCGCATACCTCCTCCATTGATAAGGGCTCGGGCGACACGCCTTTCTACTCACTCTCATCCTTTCTGCGCCAACTCTTACCCCAGACTTAACCGCTATGCTAATCTTATGTACTCTACTGGTAAAGTCTGGAACACACTCCCTTTATCTATGTTTCCCAACTTCCTAAGACTTACACACCTTTAAACGCCGTGTATCGGGACATGTCGGCCTTTAAATTGACCCGATTTCTTGATTGTTCCCTAACTGGTGGTAACCTTGTAGGCCTCTGACCTTTGCCCACCAGAGGTAATATATATATATATATATATATATATATATATATATATATATATATATATATATATATATATATATATATACTGTAAATGGATATTTTAGTTTGACCGGGTTGGTCATTTGGGTATGAAAGAAAGTCGAACAAAATGTAACGAACTAAAAAGTAACAGAGGAAAATAACTGAAGTTATTCGGTATGCTACCTGAAAGAAAAAGTAATGAGTCCGTTACTCCGTTACTCAAAAACTAGTTCCGTTAGTAACGGAGTAACGGATCGGTCTCTTCTCTCTCTCTCTCTCTCTCTCTCTCTCTCTCTCTTCTCTCTCTTCTCTCTCTTCTCTCTCTCTGTCTGTCTGTCTCTGTCTGTCTCTCTCTGTCTCTCTCTCTCTCTGTCTCTCTCTCTGTCTCTCTCTCTCTCTCTCTCTCTCTCTCTCTCTCTCTCTCTCTCTCTCTCTCTCTCTCTCTCTCTCTCTCTCTCTCTCTCTCTCTCTCTCTCTCTCTCTCTCTCTCTCTCTCTCTCTCTCTCTCTCTCTCTCTCTCTCTCTCTCTCTCTCTCTCTCTCTATATATATATATATATATATATATATATATATATATATATATATATATATATTATATATATATATATATATATATATATATATATATATATACTATATAAATATAATTAAGCCAATAGACAAGCCAAGAGGAGCATTGACAAAATTACCTTCAGATTATTCCTCTTTGGATCGAGGATAATTCATGTTGAGGATATCAATCTTTCGATGAGTGCAGAAGAAGGTGTGGGTTATTATGTTTCAGGAAAAACTTTTGAAGACTAGAATGTTTTTTTCTTCTTCTTCTTCTTCTTCTTCGTCTTCTTCTTCTTCTTCTTCTTCCAAGAGGCGGAACAGTAGTGCTAAAATCATTCAGAAATGAGATAACTTGTTCTTCTGTTGTAGAGTTCATAAATGAAGTTGTGATTTTAGTGAATTTGAAATAATGTCAGTTTTTGTGGTACCTCTGAGAACTGTTGTCAGAAGCAAAGGATCTCTTCATATAGTTGCCATTATTAATGTTCTTAACAGAAGCCTCATCCTATCCTAAGTTGTGTTTTTTCCTGTTAATGTCAATCCACCTTATTTTAAAAAGGTGTATGCGATGGTGGTTCATTTAAACACGGCAAACTCTTGAACCTTTTATGGATTCTTGTAATATAACAGTAAGTAGAGTCCGACAGTGTTTAAGTTGTGGTTGGGATAGTAGGGAGCAATTAGCCATTGGAGATATTTCGCCTTGAAGTCTCATTTTCATTTGGGTAACGGAGCATGAACTACGACGTACTCTTCAATGAATTTAATTTTATTTACTTAGAACGATGGCAAGTTAAGTATTGCTTCCATGAGCTCATTACGTTAAGTCTAAACCATAATAAAAAGAGCAAGCGAGTCATACGACGAATCCCATCTCGTAACACAAAGAGAGATAGAAAAAGCAACAATTTTAAAATAGTTTGCATAAATTTTGGTGATATTGGAAGGGAGATTTTTATCCACTTCGAACACATTCCTATTACGAAGTTTTCTGAAGGAGGGAAGACTTGTTCATTCCTTGAAAGGAGACGAGACTATAGGACTGAAACGTTAGTCCGAATCCTCCAGAAGGTATCATGTGTTCACAAAATTTCATATTTCTAAAATAATATGAAATGTATTTAAATACAATGTATTTAAATTTTAAAATACATTAACTATTTTTTAAATACATATTTAAATACGTGTAAATGAATGTATTTAAAAATACATCTTCAAATACATGAAAGTATTTAAAATACGTACCTAAATATTTTTATTTAAATACTTATATATTATATATATATATATATATATATATATATATATATATATATATATATATATATATATATATATATATATATATATATTATATATATATATTAGTGATGGGACCATTAATCGTCATCGGAAAAATCGGCATATTTTTCTCAATCGTTATCGTCAATTTTCTGCCGATTAATTTACATATACTGCTAATAAATACTTCTCTGCCCCACCTTTCTATTGAGAGTGAAAGGCTGTTAAGTATGGTTAGGGCCAAATGTACATTCCAAGACGAAATTCCCCCAGAAACTGGAGAAAAGATTGTTTCTGCATCACGTTTTATGAGTTCTAGATTTAAAATAATAGAATTCTGCATATCTACAAATGTTCTCACGTATTAAAATTCTTAAAATCAATGCTCTGAAGATATACAAAGTGTCCCACTCGCTCTCGGTTCCAGATATGCTCGTATAGATTTGAAATTACTGGTCATAAATTTATAAAATTCGTATTTGAACATCTTCAGTGAGGTAGTGGATCATTTGGAGGACGAGGGAATTCCTTACTGGCTATTTTCAGGAGGATGGCGCCAAATGCTGCACGTCCAACGTCAGCTTGTACAAAATTGAGTCCTTCTTTGAAGATCGGGTCATTTCCAAGGGATTTTTGTCCACCTAGGTTGCCTGGCCTTACCCCGCGGGATTTCTTCTTATGGAACCATGCTGAAAAGGAAAGTTTCTCGCAACAAACCACGTACTCTCATGCAACTGAAAGACAATATTCGGCAGGTAATCGATCTCGTGACTCCCAATATGTTGACGGAAACCTTCGGTAACATGGAAAAGCTTGTGCAGGTATGCCTATATTCTAATAGCCATCACTTCCAACACTTGTTGTGATGTCAGCACGATTCTCACACATCGTAGCAAATTTTATTAACTTATGACCGCTACTTTGATATCTGGAGCCGAGAGCGAATGGCACACCCTGTATTATTTTATTAAAAATAAATGTATTTACACATTTAATAAAGAAAATAGAAAAGACAATTTATTTCTTCCTTAATATATATATTTATCGTCATCGTCAAATTTACTATAATCGTCATCTTCAAAAAATTTCTTAATCGTCCCTTCACATATATACAACTATATATAATATATTTTGCACGTGTAAAGGATCTACCATAAATAATCGCTGTACTGTCAGGGCTACAGCTCAAACATAAAGATATTTTCAATTTATTTATCTAACAATATAGCATAAGAAAATATATGATTAACTGTATAATATATTTACATATGAATTTTATTTGCTGTACGTTTTAGTTTGCTAGAATATAGAGTTAAATTAGTATATTATCTGAAGCAAGAAAGGATCATCAATGAAGGTAAAGTAATGTCAAATGAAAGGATGGCTCGGTTATAATAAATAATCAAAGAACAATATAATAAATAATTTACTTTCGGTGTTGCTTCGTATTAAATTACGAGATAGACAAAGAGAATTTTATAATTAAGGAGACAATGATTAAATTTATAATTGAGTGGAACAAAGATCCTACGATCTCTCGCTGAAAGTTCCGGGATTGACAGTCAAAACCAAAAAGGACAACAGAAAAGAGACGTTAGTTCCTACCACAACAATATTTAAAAGTAAATCCAAATTTTTTTAAGTTGTAATTATTATCTTAACCACAGCACGAGAGTATTAAGTTTTGAATGAAGGTTTTAAAGATGAACCACGCATATTTGAATATATTTCGGCTTTGTAATGCGGAAGGTAAAACTAACACTGGATTCACAAAGCGGAGCTTATGATACTGTCAGATACTGTAGACTTTTTAAAGCTTCATAGAAAATATTGACAAACAAAAGAGGAATAAATTCGAAAGAAACATCAAAGAAACTTTGATCACTATAAATCTAACCATAACATTCTAAGTACATTGTATTTAAATAGCTAAATTTAAATGTCTCAGGTAGCCAATAATAATAATAATAATAATAATAATAATAATAATAATAATAATAATAATAATAAATTAATAATTATTATTATTATTATTATTATTATTATTATTATTATAGTAGTAGTAGTAGTCATTTTTTAATATCTTTGATGAATTTTACATTTTATGCTTTGTAACTTTTTCAAAAAAGAATTTGTTTGAGACTTTCGAGGAACATTCTAAAGATTTTCATTTAACATAATGGAGGTACTTGTATCATATATATATATATATTATATATATATATATATATATATATATATATATATATATATATATATATATATATATATATATATATATATATATATATATATATATATATATATATATATACACTACCCGTATCCCTGACCGCCTTAGTGATGAACTCAACATACTTGATCTTTTCCTAATTTCTTATCCTTCTCCTTATACTGTTAAACTCTTTCCTCCTCTGGGTTCATCTGATCATCTTCTTATCTCTGTATCTTGTCCTGTCTCTTCAAGTCTTCCTCAAGAAAGGCCTCCGCCTTCGGCAAGGAGAAGTTTCTGGCATTTCGGTGCCACTAACTGGTCTGACTTGCGGTTGTGCTTTTCTGATTTTCCATGGAATGATTACAGTTTCCGTGGGAGGGGGTTCTCTGAGTGTACATTCCATATTCTTTCCCGTCTACTAAACCTAACAAACCTTGGTGTAACACTACTTGTTCTTGCGCTATCCGCCGCAGGGATGCTGCCTTCAGGGATTACCGTCTTCTTCAAACTCCAGAAACTCACGCAACTTATATTTCATCCCGGAATCGTGCAAAATCTATCCTTCGTGACACTAATAACTTTCCTCCGTAGAAAATGCAATAATCTTTCTGGTTACTCTCCTTTACGCTCTTTCTGGCATTTTGCAAAAAATGTCAACTCTAACTTTGCTTCTTCCTTTTTCCGTAATTAGGATCTTCTGACGGTTCAACTGCCGTTTTGCCTTCTTCTAAAGCTGAACTCTTCGCTCAAACTTTTGCTTCTAATTCAACCTTAGACGATTCCGGAGCTGTTTCTACTCCTTCAACCCACTCCAACTCATTTATGCCTAAAATTGTAATTTCTTCTAAAGACATCATTTCTGTTCTCTCTGAGTTTAACACTCAGAAGGCGTACGATCCTGACTGTATCACTTATTTCTCAAAACTTTTGCTTCCGAGCTTGCACCCTGCTTTGGTAAACTATAAACGTGCGCTCATTCAGCCTGTGCCGAAGAAGGGGAACCCATCTCAACCCTCTAACTACCGTCCCACTTCTTTTAAACCTCCGTTCTTTCTAAAGTTTTCGAATCTATCCTTAACAGAATATTTGAAACATCTCAATTCTTCTAATCTTATATTCTGATCGCCAGTATGGCTTTGATAAGAAACGCTCTACTGGTGATCTTTTTCCCTTCTCTCTGACTCTTGATCCTCCGCTCTTCGGCATTTCTATGAATCTTTTGCTGTCGCGCTGAACATATCGAAAGCTTTCGATAGAGTCTGGCACGAAAGCTTTGATTTCCAAACTTCCCTCTTTCGGAATCTATCCTCTCTCCTCTCTGATTTCCTTTCTGGTCGTTCTATAGCAGCTGTTGTAGACGGCCACAGTTCATCCTATAAATCTATTAATAGTGGTGTTCCTCAAGGATCTGTCCTATCCCCAACACTTTTTCTACTTTTCATTAATGACCTTCTCTCTATTACTTCATCTCCTATACACTCCTATGCCGATGACTCCACCCTTCATTACACTTTTCAGTTTGAAAGGCGCCCCTCCCAACAACAGTTAATAGACGCAAGGAGGGTAACCTTGAATCAATTAGCCTCTGATCTATCTCGCATTCTAAATTTGTGGCAGAGAAAACATGGTTGTTTTCAATGCCTCAAAAACTCAATTCCTCCATCTTTTACTCGACACAACTATGATATCGAAAACACAACTGAAACCTTCATCTCTCCTTAATAATCTTGGTGTTTCTTTTTCTCGTGATCTTTCTTGGAAAGATCACATTACTTCTCTTTCTAAACAAGCTTCTAATAGGTTGGGTGTTCTGAGGCGCCTTCAGAACTTTTTCACACAACCCCAGTTGCTTGCTCTTTATAGGGGTGTTGTTCGCCCCTGTTTGAAGTACGCCTCACACATTTGGGGTGGTTCCACTCATATAGCTCTCCTTGAAAAGGTGGAGTCTAGGGCTTTTCGTCTTATCAACTCTCCTGCTCTCACTAATTCTCTCCAAGTCTCTTTCTGCCCGTCGAATTGTTGCGTCACTTTCTCTATATATACTATCGTTATTACAATGGACACTGCTCTTCCGAACTCTCTCGTCGCATACCTCCTCTTTTGAGAAGAGCTCGTGCGACATGTTTTTCAACACAGTCTCATGCTTTCTCTTTCCAACTCTCTGACCCCAGACTTAACCGCTATGCTCAATCTTACATGTACTCTACTGGTAAAGTCTGAAACACACTCCCTTCATCTATTTTTCCAATTTCCTATGACTTGCACACCTTCAAGCGCCATGTCTCGGGACATGTCGGCATTTAATCTGACCAGTATCCCGATTTGCTCCTTTCTCTGGTGGAAATTTGGTAGATCTCTGACCTTTTCCCACCAGAGGTAATATATATATATATATATATATATATATATATATAATATATATATATATATATATATATATATATATATATATATATATATATATATATATATATATATATATATATTATATATTAACATTATTTTCATTATTACTCAGGGCTGTCCCTCTCTTTTTTTATGTCGTCATATGCTTGCTTAAATATAAAAAAAAATGTACTTCAAGAAAAAAGTTTAAATTTTTTTAAAATTCTATATTTTAAGTCTTTAAGGACAGTAGTAATGTATCCTTGGAGCTTTCGGACTCGGCGTCTGACATAGACAGGTCATACTCATTATCAGAAAATTTTATTTATTTATTTTTTTTTTTACCTTTTCCCATTTTTTTAGGCCTATTTCAGGTTTTAATTTTTTCATAAAAATATTAACCCAGTATTATCTACTGCTATAGAATTAAAAGCATGGCAGCCGGGGTATGGAGTTTCCCACCTGGAGGGGTTCAGCATCTCACAGAGGGTCTCTCTTATATCATATATATATTCAATTATTCATATATATATAATTCACAATACAGGTAGATAATTGAAAGACCCGCTGGGTGGGGTGTCCAGCCCCGCTTCTCTCTCTTTGCAGAACTTTCATAACCCTTTACAATATCGAAGCTTGGTCAGCGGAGTTTGAGATAATTTCCTCGGGCACCGTTGTCATGCCTATAAAAGAGGGAAATAGTTCCAGGGTCAAGTCTGAAAGAATGATACTATCAAAAATAATTATATTTTTGATAAATCCTTTTTCAGGAATCAAACATGTCCAGAAAAGAAAGTGGAGCTGACAAGATTCAACCCGAAAATGAGAATAGTACTCCAAATAAGTAGGAGACAGTCGTACAATTGAGGAACCTGAGAATGTAAAATATCTTTAGTCTAAACCAGCTATTTTAGAATCCGCCATTGCAACCGAAGTTTCACAGATAAATAATTTATGTTAACCCAGAAAAAACTACCTTAGTGTAGTATTATAGTATATATATTGCTGCAGTAATGGAGTATATGCCTGCTGAAGTTCTCGAATTGGCTGGTAATGCAGTTAAAATAACTCGAATAATTCCATGTCATCTACATCCTTGCTATCGAAACGATGAAGAATTCAACAAACTGGTGTTACCATTGATGAAGGAGGCTTTCTTCCAAATATCCAGACAGTTCTCCTTCCCAAGAAGATCAAAAAGATGTAAATTCAATTACCTTATTTATAAAAGAAGACAAAGGGTGTTTTTGAAAGACGACGATGAAAACAGTCGATTTGTAACAAAGATGAAAGTCTGAAAGTTGAAATGGTCCTCCTGAGAGAGGCTCTTCAGGTCAAACGAGAAAGTTGTGAGAGTTTTAAGTCGGTGGACAATTATCATATTCTGCAGATCTGTTATATAAACATTTTATTATTATTATTATTATTATTATTATTATTATTATTATTATTATTAGATAACACATTTGGAACATTGAATTATATATTTGGAATTATTTTATGTAAATGTTAATAGAATTTATTTTTAAATTCTCTCTCTCTCTCTCTCTCTCTCTCTCTCTCTCTCTCTCTCTCTCTCTCTCTCTCTCTCTCTCTCTCTCTCTCTCTCTCTCTCTCTCTCTCTCTCTCTCTCTCTCTCACTCACTCACTCACTCTCTCTCTATCTATATATATATATATATATATATATATATATATATATATATATATATATATATATATATATATTATATATATATATATATATATATATATATATATATATATATATATATATATATATATATATATATATATATATATATATATTTTCAGGAATAGGTAAGAAAATTTTGAATATATTTAAATTCTTTTAATTAAGATTAAGAAGTTTGAAACGTCTTTTTTAAATTTGCATAAATTTATTTTTCTTTAAAAAAAAAAAAAAGAAAATAGAAACTTTAAATCACATAAATTAATGTTGTAATTCAGAGTGATGTCAAAGTAACATGAAAAGGTAAAGTGGAAATAAACGAATAGTTGAGAATAATTTTTGTAAATTTTATTTATTTTTTTATTATATTTATTTTTATTTATTTTTTACAAATTCATCTCTATCTTTTATATGACATATCGAATGTTGGGTATACATGTTGATACGGATGTCAGGATCTCTATGTTGAAGGATACCGCATGCGGATGTGCCGGTGTAGATGGTTAAGAAAATTGGCGTATTATAATAAGGCAAATATAAATTAATTGTTTTTGTGTGAAGACTATTTGCAGAGGCTTAATGGTTACCATAATCTGATATTATTTTACACCAATCCCTAAACAGAATGAAGTCCGAGGGCCGAATTTTACGCCGATCTCTTTCTACGGGCCGCGTGTTATTCTCGAACTAACTATTCACTTCGTCTCGAATTCTTTTTGCAGCCTGCAAGCCCTTCGTATAGTTATACTCGATATTTATATTTTATTAATCCAATAAAAACAAAAATGAAACATTGTTTTGGGCATACGAAAGTTCGAGTATTTCCTTATTTTGAGTTAAGAATAATAGATTGATAGATAAATCGATAGATTCGTAGATAGGATAGATAGATAGTTAGAGAAATTATAGAATGTAAATTTCCAAGTGTTCCTAGACTTAAAATTAAGAAAATTAAAAAAAAATTTAAAACATCTTTTATAAACTTTGGAAAACTTTATATCCCTAAATAATAATAATAATAATAATAATAATAATAATAATAATAATAATAATAATAAAAAATAATAATAAAATAATAATAATAATATATAAAATATAATAATAATAATAAATAATAATAATAATTTTAAATAATGTGCTTATTGGTATGGAAAACAAGAGAAATTCTTACAATATTTGAACAACATTCTTAGACGATAAATATATATATATATATATATATATTATATATATATATATATATATATATATATATATATATATATATATATATATATATATATATATATATATATATATATATATATATATATATATATATATATATATTATATATATATATATATATATAGTGAAGGTTTATTAAAGTTGAACAAGGAAGGAAAGAGGAAATAGCGATGGGTATAATTGGATGGGGCGAAAGAGACACTGGGAGAATGCCTGGCCAAAAAATAGGTTAGAAGATGTTGAAAATAAATTCTGTAAAAAGACCAGTAAGTGAAGAGAAAATGCACTTCAACTAAACATATGCATATATATATATATATATATATATATATATATATATATATATATATATATATATATATATATATATATATATATATATATATATATATATATATATATATATATATATATATATATATATATATATATATATATATATATATATATATACTATATTTATATTATTTAATTATTTTTCCCCATAATTTTCTAAACAAAAATGAAATTTGAATTTAGGTAGTAAATACAAACATTGTTTAATTAAACAAAAACATTGTAATGAAATATGTATAATCTAGCGTGTAATGTTCTCGAAATAAGGTAAAATAAAATTTTTTCCTTAATTCTTCCAATTAGCAAAATAGAAAAATCTTGGTACATCTACATCAAACAAAGTAGATCAGAAACTGTAGAAACAGTTCTGAGTCTTTCAAGTAGTTTTTTTTTTTTCTAAAAAGAAATATTGTATGATTTTTTTTGGAATAACTTCCACTAATTCAATATTTTCGTGTTTTGTACTTTGGTTTCCTTAATAAAAACATAATTTAAGGCTGTGATAAAACCTTCTTTTGGTGAAGAATAGATTTATTTATCTTTGAATTCACTTTAAAGACCTATGCCCATTGCCCAGTCTATCACTGCTAACATAACCAAGGAATTATACCAATTGTTGGAGCTCCTGTGGTAAAAAAGTGAACTTCGTAAATTGTAAAGCTTATAATTTTATTAACTGTAAAAGAAAATGTATATATATAATATATATATATATATATATATATATATATATATATATATATATATATATATATATATATATATATATATATATATATATATATATATATATATATATATATATTATATATATATGGCCAGACTTCAGTTTGAGCTAGCTACATAACTAAAAAAGTACTTAACCTACGTAAAAAAGGATTACATTTTTAGAATCCTTGTCGAATTTCAGTTAGGAAAATTGGGAAAATAAAAAATAAATTCTTATAATAATAAAGTTTAATAAGTAATGTTTACTTATTTTTAAGTCTCGCGAGAATCGTACGCCCTGGAAATGTTCAGTTTTTTTGAAATGGAAAACCCCAAATCGTCGACAGGAAAAGTTGTCTACAGTATCATCACTCACGGGTCGGGGGGGGGGCAGAGCCCCCTAGAAATAACACCAAATTTAAGTTTTTTACGTATCAGTTGTCGTACAAAACCATTTTTTTTCAAATATTTTACACTTTTTCGACCTGAAATTCGATAAGGATTCTAAAAATGTAATCTGTACGTTTACTTTTTTAGTTACTAGCTCAAACTGAAGTATATATATATATATATATATATATATATATATATATATATATATATATATATATATATATATATATATATATATATACCAGACTTTTATTAAATTATATTTAAAAAACACTGAAGGTACGAAAAAAAGGATTAAATTTTTGGAATCCTTGTCGAATTTCAGGTAGGAAAAATTGGGAAATAAAAAAAAATTTTATAATATTTATTATATATATATATATATATATATATATTATATATATATATATATATATAATATATATATATATATATATATATATATATATATATATATATATATATATATATATATATATATATTATATATATATATATATATATATATTATATATTTATTTTTTTTTTTTTTTGTAAATAGAAATATCCCTTATATCCGCTTTTTGTATAGAAGTCACGTACACGTCATAAACGTCAGAGTGACTCAGTACAACATTTCGTGATTCATTGATTACTGTAATGAGAAAAAAAGGCGCCTTTATCACAATGTGCCTTTATTAACACGAAGCGAAAGTTGCCAACTAACATATTAATTTTATCGTTATTAGAAGAAGAAAAAACTTCAAAAAAGTATCCTCATTGTTCAACACGAGTAATATTAGAGCTTACATTACGTAACTTTATAAAATAATAATAATAATAATAATAATAATAATAATAATAATAATAATAATAATAATAATTATTATTATTATTCTTTTTTTAATTTTTATTGATTGAGTGCATGGGATCGTAAGATTTATTTACGTGAGGAAGGCCAGCGATTCGTGTTTTAAGGAAGTTCATCTCTGATCTGGCGTTTATCCTCTTTCAACTTCTCTCTATATTATTATTCAATACTAACACTTTTCTCGGTGTTGGAAACGCACATATGTCCAACGGATCACGAAGATTGATAGCCTATTTTAACCTCTCATCTTCCGATGGCTCTTCCCAAAGCAACATTTTAAAAGCAAAATAATAATAATAATAATAATAATAATAATATAATAATAATAATAATAATAATAATAATAATAATAATAACTTACAATTCCAAATTATCTGCATTTACCGTTGTTGTATAGACCCTTAATTTGCCCCGAATATTCCGCCATCTTGGCTTTCCTCCAAGTAAACTGTCCATGAATCTCTTGAAATTCTTTTTGAAGAGGGGAAGAGATTTAAACAGAAAAACACTTGAATACCCGCGTAGATCATATCAATGAGTATTTTTATCCTTTGGGGATTAATGGCGTGTGTGTGTTAGTGTGTTGTTATGTATGCATGTATGTTTGTATGTATATATGATCATACAATGAATATTTTTTTCCTTTGGTATTAATGGCTTGTCTTTTGGTGTGTGTTTTTTTTATGTATATGTATGTGTGTATGATCATATCGATATTATTTTCGTCTAATATTAATGACGTGTGTGTTGGTGTGTTTATGTATACATGCAAATATATTATGTATGTATTAATGTATGTATGTATGTATGATTTACGAATGTATGTGAGTATTTATCATGCTAGTCCTTACTTAATCGTGTATGCATTATTGAAGTAACAAATAATGATTTTTTATTATTTTGATGTAATTAAATTAATATTTTATCAATGTTATTGTATAAAAAGATTAATTATTATTGTATATTAAAGGTTAATTATTTTACTATAAAATTTTTTGCTATTTACTGACTGTCATTTTAACATCGTTACCATATATATATATATATATATATATATATATATATATATATATATATATATATATATATATATATATATTATATATATATATATATATATATATATATATATATATATATATATATATATATATATATATATATATATATATATTATATAATAATAAATTTTAACTTATGTGAATTGATGTTTTAATGATTTCTTTTAATTTTTAGCGTATTTTATAAAACATTAATAATTATGATTATAGTTTCACGTATTATTTAAAATTATGTTTATTTAGTGAATTAATTTATTTAATTATTATATTATATATTTTAATTTATTTATTATTTTAGCGTATTTTATAAAATTACGTATAAAATTTTATTATTTATATTTATTATAAATTTAAATATTTTATTAATAATAATAATAATAATAATAATAATAATAATAATAATAATAATAATAATAATAATAATAAATTTCCCTTACTATTAAAATAAATGTAGCAAAGTGAAGATTGCGTTAAAATAAGATAATATTCGTATGCCATTTGTATTGTTGTAAAGTGACAGGAATTGGTATTTATAATCAAGTATTTAACGAAGTCGATCCGTTGCTTCGCTTCCAAGAAGTAAAATGAAAATGGGAAGAATAAAGAAAATGAGACATCGGGAATGGCGTTGATTTTTATTTATCTTTTTATATAATCTAATTTGAATCTCTCTCTCTCTCTCTCTCTCTCTCTCTCTCTCTCTCTCTCTCTCTCTCTCTCACCTCACACACACACACACACACACACACACACACACACACACACACACACACACACACACACACACTTTCTGACAGTCACTATCGGCATAAAATATTTTATTAATTTATCGTATTACTTAATTTTCGTATTTTATACTGTATCTTAATGCTCTGCTATATAAGAAAAATTAACTATATATTATATATATATATATATATATATATAATATTATAATATATATATATATATATATATATATATATATATATATATATATATATATATAATATATATATACCGTGTAAATTTTAGACAGTAAAATACCCCTATGAAAGAGGAAGGGTGGCTATCCCTTCGAAAGCTTGCTCCAATTTTAATTGTTTTGTTTTTATTTCCTGTGGGTATTTTTACTGTATATATATATATATATATATATATATATATATATATATATATATATTATATTATATATATATATATATATATATATATATATATATATATATATATATATTATATATATATATATATATATATATATATATGGAGCGATACCAAAATTTTTACCGATACCTAAAAATTCTCCAAAGCCGATACCTTACCTGAAATATGCCGATACTTGCCGATACCAATACCGATACTTTACCGATACTTTATACCTAAAATTGCCGATACTTGCCGATACCGATACCGAACTTCATATACCCTATATATATATATATATATATATATATATATATATATATATATATATATATATATATATATATATATATATATATATATATATATAGGCCAGAGTGCACATTAACATCCATCCAAAACTTAAAAACTACTAATCGTACGTTAAAAAGGATTATATTTTTGAAATCCTTGTCGAATTTTAGGTAAGAAAAATTGGGAAAGGAAAAATAAATTCTTATAATAATTTTTATTACGTAAGTAAATTTTACTTTTTATAAGCCTCGCTAAGAATCTTACGTCTGGCAATGTCTTTTTTTTAATTTTTTTTTAGAAATTGGAAAACATGGGAAATACCCTAAATCGTCTACAGGAAAAGTAGTCGACAATATCATCACCACTCACGGGTCGAGAGGTACGGGGGGCAGAGCCCCCCTTTAGACAAATATTCGTTTTTTTTTACATGGCCTTCATTTTAATTTTCAACTTATCGTACATTTTTATGTATATATGTATATATTTTTTGTTTAAATTTTTAAAAAAATTTTCATAGTTTTCTTACTGCAAATTACCCAAGGATTTCAAAAATATAATTTTAATGTACGGTTAGTAGTTTTTGAGTTATTGGTGGATGCTAATGTGCACTCTGACCATATATATATATATATATATATATATATATATATATATATATATATATATATATATATATATATATATATATATATATATATATATATAGTAATAGAGATTTTTTGTCTGCTAAAACTCTCACAGACTGTTTCTATATAGAAAATTTATGTCTGCTATTGGACTCGAACCAACGACCTTTAAGATGATAGTCTTATGTGTTATCCACTAGGCCACGGCGTTACAAAAGGAAATTGCTTTATAACTTGCTCACAACATTCAGTCGTAACGTCAAATTCCAAAGGACATCCCTGACCGCAACTCGGGCAAAGGGCAACGAGGTCAAAGTTTGAATCCATTATTAGCAGACAGTTATAAAATAGAGATTTTCAGTCTGCTAAAACTCACAGATTATTTCCATATAGAAAATTAATGTCTGCTATAACTGCTTTAGTCAAAACAATTAGCGCCGAAGATGAAATTTGGCTCTAGGTCTTTACCAAAAAAATTGATTTTACAATGTAATTTAGCGTTATTTTAATAAGCTATAACATGTTTATTTAATTGTGAAATAATACAAATATTGCTTAAATTATGATTTGTTCAAAATTACATAGTTTAAACACTTTTAAATATATATATATATATATATATATATATATATATATATATATATATATATATATATATATATATATATATATATATATATATATATATATATATATATATATATATATTTAGCGACATAAAATAGAAGCTACTTCCATTAAATATACAGAATTTCTTCAGAAATTATGAGAAGCGACATCTTGCGGTTATAACTAAAACACAGTTTAGATATGTGACGTCATCCACGAGTCGAATTTAGGAAATTGTTTTTTCAATAGAAAAGGATCAAATGCTGTAACTTATTAGGTAAACTTTGTATATACTATAGTTTCACGCCCATGAAGTTTTTTTTTAATAATTAGAGATTTTAATAATGAGATTTTAGAAAACCGTTAGCCCTTGTAAACTTGATTATTTATCATATATGTATTCGTTTTGGGACAGAAACCCTATCAACAAGCTGTATTAACCATTCTTTTAAGCCAAAAGTAAGTATGGTTAAGTAATATATTAGAATTCATCAAATAAAACAAACAAATTTGTAAAAAAAATTATAATCAATAGAAAATGAGGCAATCTTAAGTTTAAATAGTGATGAGTATGGTCGTTATTATAGGGTTTTGAATAATTCCTTGCACACTTCAGAGTGCTTATGCTTTGTAAATCATAGGAGTTCCTGCAGGATTTAAAAATATAACAAACTAGTAATGAATTTTGTTTAAGAAATACAGGAGAAAAAAAATTGAGTACATTTTATTAAATAAAATATAAAATTTATTTAATTTTATTAAAATGTGAAAGATCACCTGCATGCCATTGGCGCATTTGCATAGCTATGCCCCAAACTATATAATTATGGCTTCATTAAATAGTAGAGAATGTCACCCTATAAACAGTATTAAATATCCATTGTCGATAACGAGAAATATTTCGCATTCTTAAAAAAGTCCAAATTTTAACAATAAATTCGAACATATGTTGACATTTAGGGTAAACGATTTAACAACAAGAACTATTACTGTTACTAATACTAATATTTTAGGATGATCTTATATTTTGCAATTTTTCGGAATCTATCTTTTATGCTAATTTACTACTCGGCAAATTTAATTATTCATGATTACTGTTGGGTATGGTTATTTATACCCTCAATTGTAGGGTAGTCAGTAAAGGTAGCATACACCAGTTGTCAATGATTTAATGTATACCCTACTATTAATAAGAAAATATTTATTTATTATTATTATTTATTATAATTGAGATTTTACATTTAATTTCCAGTATTCAAACCGCTTCTTC
>SEYY01007426.1:52500-77158 GCA_009176605.1 Armadillidium nasatum
GTTCAGGAAATTTGAAGAGGACCTCCGAGTGAGTGCCCCAAGTAAAAATTTTATAACCAAATCTTTATGGGGGCATCTAAAATCAAAATACAAAGATGAACATTCACTAGCAGAAAAGGAGTAGTCAAAAGAAGCAGAAAAGGAAAAAAAATATTGAAAAAACAAGAAGAAAAATCTTAATTTTCTTATATTTTGTTTGATTTAATCCACCATTAATAAGTATAATTTGCCATTTTAACCCCGGCAGATAAATCCCGGTTTTTAGCCGGGGCCGGGTCCCGGTCGGTATATATATATATATATATATATATATATATATATATATATATATATATATATATATATATATATATATATATATATATATATATATATATATATATATTATATATATATATATTTAATGTTATAAAATCTAAAGTTGCTAAATTCTGTAAACTTTTTGACAACATTACAATGTTATACAAAAAATATAAAAATATTGAAAAAATGAAGAAATTTGAAACAATAAATAAGACTCGAATACCTGAATAACTTTCTTGTCACAAGGTTTTGTATGTATATATGTAAGTGTGTGTATATATGTGTATGTATATGTATGTGTGTATATGTATGTGTGTGTGTCCTTTCTTTTATCAGAGGTGAACAAATTGACAAACTAAAATGAATCGAACACTGTTTTTGTTCTGGTATTGCAGCAGTTGTCAGAATTCTTTAAAATCATTATCACTTATACAGTGTGATTCGTCATTGGAAGTTAGAGGGGCCGTACCCCAGTTATAGTTTTAAAAAGCAAACAGTATTTTTCTTTGCAAAAAAACGTATTTTTTTCACATTTACGATAAAATGCAAAATTTTTCTTATTCTTTTTTACAAACTTAAGTGTTTTGTAATAAATTGTAGTTTTTGTAACGATTTTATTGGTTTTGGGTAAGGTGACCATATTTTTCTGACCGAAAACCGGGACGCTTTTGAACATAGCCCCACCCCCCACAGTACGAGGGTGCTTTTTAATATAAAGAAAAAATACGATTGTTGTTTTCAAAAACAAATCATATGGTTTATTAGTTCAAAAATAAATAAATAAAAAAAATAAATTTTTGCTGTCTCTAATCTAAACAGAAGTTGGATAAAATCTGTCCCGATTTACCCTCTAAAAGAATCGGGACACTGGCTTAAAAAATCGGGACTGTCCTGATAAAATCGTGACGGATGGTCACCTTAGTTTTCGGGTTAACTGTCATGAGTAGCACTACTTATATATATTAAGTGAGTATAGAATAGGGAACACAGACACAAGCTGCAGGCCAAGCAACATTTATGGTATTCTTTCCTTACGTTTGGTCTCAGTCCCATTTTGTAGAAAAAGACTGTTTTTTTTCGTATGAATTCTACTAAAATGATTTTATTTTTCGTGATTTCAAATGATTATAATTATTACTAATTTCTCCAACGTTTTAGATACCTAGTATTTTGGAAACTACAGAAAACTTTATTATAGCTTAGTAATCATTTTACTCTTTTTATGTTGGTTCTTAAGCTTAACAAAGTCCTTTATAATTATAAACATTGTCCTGGCCCTACCATTATGTAGATCAGGGGTGGGCAACCATTGGCACGCGGGCCAAACGTGGCACGCCGATAAATTTTTTTCTGGCACTTCAAACAATTTTTAAATTTTTAGGGAGCATCTTTAAACGGCGTAGATTAGACATTAAAATTAGCATTAGATTATCTGTAATAAACTTATTGCGTTAGTCATGCAGATGTATAAGAGTTCTTCAAATACTTAAAATGTTTAATGTATTATGATCTAAAAATGTATAAAAGTTCTTCAAATACTTAAAATATTTCAAATATTATGTTCTAAAAAAATTGTTGTTGTCACGTAGAAAAATTTTGTGTCAGAGATTCTACCGATTTTGGCACGCATTCTCAAAAAGGTTACCCACACCTGATCTAGATCATAGCCACGTCTTATACTATTATATACTTTGCTTAATAATTAATATAGGTAATTAAATTCGAATTTCGTTGACACCTCCTTACTATTATTATAACTGCATTCTACAATCTTAAATTCATTTGCATTATAGAGATATCATCAACGTTCACGACACTCCAATATTTTAATTTTAAAAGTTCGTATTGTTTCAAAATGTTAAAAACTTTAATTTTTATAAAATATTTTTGGTATTAAAGTATTTAAGTAGTTTAAGCGAACAATTTTATATTGTATATATATTCTATATTGTATTGGGGCACGGTTAAACTCAAAGGTCCTCTTCAACCCTTCACGACCTACATGCTTGTGGAACATCCAATAGGCAGTATTTATTCTATGGTATGCAATGTATTTGATGATATTTGCAATTCATAACATTGTGTGAATGCTTTGTTTCTTTCTCCAAATTTTGGACAAAGACTCTTTTTGTCACAAAAATTTCAAATTTGCGTTTGCCCGACTCTTTAACACATTTTTCGATCTTTCAAGCAGATCAGAGATGGTATTCATTCCCTCATTCAAATTTTTACTCTTTCTTCTGCTTCCCCAAAGCAGTCCGTCTGAAAGAAACGTTTTACAAATAGTCGTTGCAAGAGTCGGTGCACTTTTGCTTTTAACAGGAAATTTATGAACATTCATCTTATCTTTTTAGTATTTTATTTTATTTTTTTATACAATTATGTGAAGAAAATTAGTCTACAACGTTGTTGCTTTCTTTCATGCCCATTTTTAGAATGTAAAAATTAACCAGTCTGTTTATACTTAATAATGCAGTAAACATTAATAAATCTGAAGCTAAATTTTCAATTATTATCTTAAGTTTTAAAATACTGTAATTTGCAAGCCCGCAGGATTGCAGATTATATTTTTATCATCTCACTTCTACTTAATCTTTTTGTTTGGCTCCTGAACAAGGTTTTATCACCTAAAGATAGTATTGACATCAGTAATTGTAATCGATACTATTAGAATTATGTTACTCTCAGAAAGACAGGAAAGGCCTTCCCTACCAACTAAATTATGCCAGACACACTATCGTTGGTGTTTGATCAACTTTGGGTATTTTGTGTTTAATAAAAATCACAAATATGAGCAGTTTGTGGTTAACGTGACTTGCTATCGAAAGAAGAGTGAAAGGGGTTGGTTAAAATAGAGTAAAATTATCAGGTGTAGTCATTAACATAACCTGCCTATGATTCTATATTAATTTATGTATAATGCATTTAAATGAAAAACAATCAGGAGTGTTTTTAGTGAATTTTGGGATAAAACACATATCGACTGTTTAAAATGGAATAAGTTTTAGATGAGTTGCCGAGCTTGACTTTCATGAAATTAACGTGGAAGCCTCAGGTATTGCAATAAACACCAAACTTTATTTGTATCAAGTGATACTGCCATCCCGTATGTTGAGTAACTAAACGTTACGAGCGTAGCAGTGAAATACTACTGGAAATACAGAATAAATAGTTATATTGTGTATCTGGCAGTTGACAGTGATTTAAAGGTAACTGCATTTATATTTTAACAGTGTAAAGGTGTTTATTACCGCAACTTTCACTACGTAATATTTTGAAATTTGTCAGATTGGTGGATTACATACACATACTATCGTTCCTTGGTCAAAAGGTCGTCGGATTTACTCTTAGGCGGAAGTTCTACATTTAGTATACCTGTCCTTATCATAATTTTCAGAATCTAACCTAAGAATATTGAAAGTTTCATTTCAGTTATCCTGACTCATCTTAAAACAGCGTTGAAATTTGTTGAAATTTGCTTGACGAGAAAACTGTGTTACGTCTTTTAAAAGCTCTCTGGTCTGTGATCGGTTTTCTAAGTGAATACAGAATATAAATATATATACTAACGTATATACAGTAGGTCAGATGGATAGGGACATTCATAGACAAAACGGGGATAAGCCCTTTTACATTTGAGTTTAAATTCAAACTTCAAAAATTTTTTGAAACTATTTTCTTATGAAAGCCACCCCCTAATTTGCTTACGTCACAAACCTACAGCCATTGTAAAATTCTTCAAGCAGCCTTACTGTAAACAACTTTTTGATTAGTTAATAAGATTTACTTGTATGTCAACTCTTTTCTAATTGGGAGTAATAGTCCGTCCTAGATTATGACGTATTTTAAACATATAAATTACCACGTTAATTAAGCAATTTTTTTAAAACAAATATTATAGTTTTTCCTGTAAAACATTTTTTTAAGAAAATAAATACAGAGAAATATAAAAATATTCGTAATTATCAAAATAACCCTTTGTTATTTACATTATATTTATTTTATTGTTTTTGCGGCAAAAATATGGATTCTTGATTGTAATAAATTTATAGCATTAATCTAAATTACTGTAATTTTAATTACATTTTTTACTGTGGTGAATAATCGTACTACTCGTGAGTTAGATTCTTTATCAAGGATGTGGACAAAATATTAAATTATTATTATTATTATTATTATTATTATAATTATTATTTATTATTATTATTATTATTATTATTATTATTATTATTATTATTATTATTATGATTATCATTACTACTTATTAGAACCGTCAAAAGAAAATTATTTAAGTGACCAAAACTAAAGCTTTTTTAAAGTTTCCACTTAATTTATTATCCAACAATTCGTATCGTTATTATAATTTTTTTGTCCAGTCTCTTGATTTATGTTTTAACAAACTAAAATTCTCTTATTATAATATATATATATATATATATATATATATATATATATATATATATATATATATATATATATATATATATATATATATATATATGTGTGTGTGTGTGTGTGTGTGTGCGTGTGTGCGTGTTTAAGTCGTACCTGCAATGCTTGTATTAAATTGCTCGATCTTGCAGCGTCTTCACAATTTCTGAAAATCATTTCAAAATATAAAGCAATTACTAAGCATTATATATATATATATATATATATATATATATATATATATATATATATATATATATATATATATATATATATATATATATATATATATATATATATATATATATATATATATATATATATATAATATGCATTTGCTCTAATTCAATTTATAATATTTGAAATATATAAATATATTATCTTTATTATTATTATTATTATTATTATTATTATTATTATTATTATTAGTAGTTAGTAGTAGTAGTAGTAGTAGTAGCAAAAAAATTAAAATAAAAAATCTAAATAATAAATAATAATAATAATAATAATAATAATAATAAAAAAAAAAAAAAAATAATAATAATAATAGATATAAAGTGTGTGTGTGTCGCACCTTTCCCCAAATTTTTTATGTATACACAGTTTATTTTTCTAATAAATGTATATTATTTTAATATATAATATATGCAAATTGCAGTATAAAAATTATAACGCCTTTTTTGAAGTATATACATACAAACTACGTAAATAAAAATAATAATAATAATAATAATAATAATAATAATAAGAATATTTATAGTAATAATAATAATAAGAATATTTAGAGTAACAATAATAATAATATTTATAGTAATAATAAATTAATATTAACAGTAATAATAAAGAAATATCAATAGTATTAATAGTACTAATAATAATATTAATAAGTAACTAATAACTACTAATAATAATAATAACATTAGCATTACTATTACTAATACTACTACTAATACTACTAATAATAATAAACTATATGTTCTTGTATATACATATTCATACCGACATAAGTATAGATTGCACATGTATATTCCTACTTACATATGTATACATAAATACATACATAATTCATACAAATAAACATCAACACAAATAAATAATTCGTAAGTGTGTGTGTGTGTATAGTTATTTAAGACATACATTATTTCGGGATTGAAAGAGAAAATAAATTGCACTAAAAAAATGCGGCCTTAAAAAGAGGCTCCGAACCCTTTAATTTGAAATAAGAGTATTCATTCTTTTGTATTTTTTTTATTTTTTATTTATTTTTTATTTATTTTTTGCAATTTTTTTTATTAATTTTTTTACTTTTATTTTGTTTTTTCTCGAGTAATTAAAATTAATTATAGAAAAATAAATAGATTTGTTTTTCCCTGTTTGTGGCATTGGATTAAGGCCGATTCTCTCTCTCTCTCTCATATATATATATATATATATATATATATATATATATATATATATATATATATATATATATATATATATATATATATATATATATATATATATATATATATATATATATAATATATATTTACGTTTATTTTTTTTTTTTGACTATGAAGATTGTAGTAAATTTGACGATGACGGTGAAACTGAAAAAGTATATTTTAAAAATTTCCAATATTATAAGAAAGTAAATTGTCTCTCAGATATGCGCTTATAACTTAAAGTACTGGTTAAAAATTAATATAATTTGCTACGAACGAACGTTGGTGTGTGTGTGAGAAGCGAGGTAGAATCATAAGAGGTCACTCGACAGTCGTTCGTCTAAGAAATTAAATCCTTTTGTAAAGATTGTGTCATTTCCAAGGGACATTGACCACTAAGGTCCTCTGACCTTATCCCTCCGGATTTATTCTTATAGGGCATGGTAAAAGGGTAAGTGTATCGAAACAAGCCACATACTCCGATATAACAGAAAGAAAACATTCGTCTGGCAATTGAAGCTGTGACTCCCAATGTGTTGGTGTCAACCTTCTGCAACATGGAAAAGCGTTTGCAGGAATGCCTTGATGCTAATGGGAGATTACTTCCAACATTGTTGTGATATCAGCATGATTCTTACACACTAAGGTTTGTCTGTGGCAAATTTTATTAACTTATGACCACTACTTTGATATCTATAATCGCATATCTGGGGCCGAGAGTGAGTGGGATAATCTGTAACATCTTTAGAACATTTTCTTAAGCATTTTAATATGTGAGAGCATGGACAGACATGCAAAATTGTAGTACTTTAAATTTAGAGTTTTTAATTTATTCAGAAACGATCTTTTCTTAAGCTTCTTCAGTAATTCGATTTCGTCTTGGGGTATATTTGGCCCTTACTACTAAACAGCCTTTCTGTCTCAATGAAGAAGGTTGACCACAGAGATATTTATATGGAAATATATGCAAATTACTCGGCAAAACAATCGGCAGAAAATTGACGATGACGATTGAGAAAATATTCCGATTTTGACGATGACGATTAATCTTCCCATCACTAATATATATATATATATATATATATATATATATATATATATATATATATATATATATATATATATATATATATATATATATATATATATATATATATATATATATATATATATATTATATATATATATATATATATATATATATATATATATATATATATATATATATATATATATATATATATATATATATATATATATATATATATATTCACCACCTTCCCCCAGGTAGGACTAAGTCCTGTCAGTGGGATCTTTCGAGGAAGATCCTTGGGTTTCAAGGGCCCACGGCGGATACCGCTGGCTGGGCCAGGCCTATCGCGGATGCCGGAGATTATTCCCATCAGTGGCAAGAGCACTCCACTGATGTACTCGTTTAACGACTGAGTCATTCGGAGCTATGCGCAAGGAGAAATCGCTCACATTTCCCGCTCCGGCCAGGCCTCGAACCCTAGACCTCTCGATTGCTATATACGGAGTCGCATATATATATATATATATATATATATATATATATATATATATATATATATATATATATATATATATATATATATATATATATATATATATATATATATATATATATATATATATATATATATATATATGTGTGTGTGTGTGTGTGTGTTATTTGTGTGCATATTTGTTGAAAGGAAGCACTTATTTTTGTTTGAAGTGTTTACTGGTTATAATTCTGAGCTTTGGTTCAAGTACGGCCATTTGTATGTTTATTAAACGTATCAGGGAATTTTCTTAGGCGTTAAGAGGATAGCGCAGTGTGACGCAAGTTTGGAAATATGATTACGAACATCTGGGAATAAATGAAAAAATATTTTTTAAAGTAAGAGTCTCTAACGAACGGCACTCTCGTCACTTTTAAGTAGTAGCATGCAAAACATATGTGAAATAAAACTGATATCAATACTAAATGGGTAATGGGAGGAATTTCTTCTATGCAGGGTATTAATAATTCGGTTAACTGCTGTACCGTAAAATAACTGTAAAGAAATTTTAAGTGTTCGAATAAAAAAGTATTGTCAAAATTATCTATGTTGTGTTATACTGTGGAGATTTCTGTAGCAGTGATTGTACGAGATCGAAAATTTTTCGGGATCAGGGATCGGGGTCGGGATTTTGAATATTTTATTAATGTATTGGCTTCGGTTGTTCACGGTCTACAGTGGTGGCCAAACTCATATCTACACGCTGGGAAGCACAGGGAGTTTAAAAACAAAGACGAAGACACAGGACATGAATATCAATTGGCTGCTGAACTCGACATATTACGGCAGTCAAGAGGCAGCGAAGACAGCGACTGCTCGATGAAGGAGACTAACGAAAAGGAAATAAGGAATGTTATTATTAATAAACCTAAAGGAATCTTTTTAAAAAGAATGTTATCAACGTTAATGATATAAGTTCTTCCCTAAAATTTAGGTAAAATTGCTTTTGTATCCCAAATTGCACAGCACAAATTACGCCTGTGGGGTTAGTAATTATAATACAGTAATGTGAAATGTTTTATTTTCATTAAATAATAAAAAAATTAAAAAAAACTGCAATTTCACCGCTATCAGTCCTTGAGGACTGATAAAGTGCTATTGCCCACTGCGTGAACATTGAAATTTAACCAGATGAACATCTCTTTATTCTGTGGCAGAAATCGAGAGTGCGTGTCAGTAATCATGCGTTTACCAACTTTGAATTGTCATTCAGATGAAACGCTACCCAGTGGTGCCGCGAGGATACGTTGAGCAACGTGAGCCAGATTTGGAAAAATCTTTTTTATCTTCCAACATAATTGATGATGATCTTTTTCCGCCGATTCTAAAACTTATTGTTTCTGCAGCTTTTCACATTATTTAAATTCCTTTTTATGCTTCGCAAATGAAAATGAACCGCTACTCAACTTGATGTTTGGGGTTGACGTACCTCTGCATGGCTTCAGTTGACAAAATGCATTGCCCTTTCTCCGAGCTGTGCGGCTTAAAATACTACCAAAAGGCACTTCTCGGCATTATAGGAACGCTGAATATATATATATATATATATATATATATATATATATATATATATATATATATATATATATATATATATATATATATATATATATATATATATATATATATATATATATATATATATATATATATATATATATATATATTACAAAGAAGGGCAGAAAGCTAATATGAAGAAGGCAAATAATTTACTATTTGAAATTTGAATAGAATACAATAAAGTATATCCTAAACTTACATTATACAATCAAAAATAACAACAAAAAAATAATTAATTAGGAATTTCAAAACAGTAGAAGTGTAGAACAGAACCACCAAACATTACAATTATAGAAAATAGTAAGCAGACTGATTTTTCTTTTTGTCTGAGCCTTCGCCGAAACTGTGACATGATTTCTCGTCCGCTGATGCCAGATCTAGAAGAATGAAAAGAGGGTTTGCTGTTTCACACTTGTGCTGGTGCTTGTCAATCATGATGCCCTGACAATAAAATCGAAAATGGGTACTGGTTGCACCTACCATTGAAATTTTATGAATATTGTGTAAAATATTTTAGCCAAATTTCAAAATTATTTTGCCATGTATTTATGGGGATCAAAATACCGGGATTTTTCGGAATTAAAATTTTCACATCGGGATCGGGATGAACATATCGGGATTTTTCGGGATTAAAATTTTCACACCGGGATCGGGATTGACATATCGAGATCCCTTGGATCGGGATTGATCGGGATCCCTTGGATCGGGATTGTGAATCCCGTATGATCACTGGTTTGTTGGGATTGTTGTTAAATTCCGCTCTTAACCTAGCTCGCAAAGTGAAACTTCCTAACCTAGCTTTTGACGGGAAGTAACTCGCAAAGTGAAACGACCTAACCTCAAATAAATGCTTATGTATCTTTGCTGGTAAATTTGAGCGATGAGGCTTTGAAGGAGTTTATACTTAGTTGACAAATTTCTTCAACTGAGTAGCATTTCTTCTTTCAGAAGAAAACTTCAGTAGCACACAGTGACTCAGTTTCTTTGATAAGCAATATTCTCGCAAGCTTGTGAGCGACTTTCCGACTGAAACATATTTTATGACAAGATCTTCAGGTGATGTCATCTATAAATCTACTGCTTAGCTTGATTACAATTGTGCATGAAATGAAGAAAATAAAAATGAAAAGTGTTCTTATTTGTAAACAGCTATTCTTTTGGGAAAAGATAGATGATATACACTTGTATAGGGACAAAAGTCCACCCGATTTTTTTCCAAACCTTTACATTTTCCCCCCCCCTTCAAAAAAAAAAAAAAAAAAAAAAAAAACGTTTCGAAAAAATAAAATTGCATTTTCAAAAGTTTTAGAGCTCGTCTCCATATATTGTGAAAGTATACATTTAATTTTTTTTTTTTTTTTACAACCCGAAATTAATTTTTGAAAAATATAATATATTTTTAAAATCTTTATTTAAATACATCCTTGAAATCTAGTATCTTGAGGTATCAAACCATAACCCTTTCCCCTGAGAGTAATTTAACTTACCAGATCTGAGGACAGTATTATTTTAATTAATTTCTTCTCTATTATTTACAGACTCACTAATGTCTGAATCATATATATATATATATATATATATATATATATATATATATATATATATATATATATATATATATATATATATATATATATATATATATATATATATATATATATATATATATATATATATATATATATTATATATATATATATATATATATATATATATATATATATATTATATATATATATATATATATATATATATATATATATATATATATATATATAGGTAAAGGTGGAGATTGTTTCTGAGTTTCGATTGTTAAAAAATATCGAAAATCGAAAATATCGGAGAAGCCTATCGTAAACAAGAGAGTTGCCAGAGGTACTATTACTAGACATACACACAATTATTATTACTTACTTTCTAGCAGAACCTAATTCGACTTATCATAACCTGAACTACCGAAATTGCCGTAAAAAGAGGCCTAACCTACACAAGAATTTGCCGTAAAAGAGACCTAACGTACACAAGAACGTTTGCACGACATAGTAGCCTAGGGCTAATTATAGGTATAAAATATCGATTAAAATAAAATATCGACATAAAAAAATATAGATATAAAAAATATCGAAACTCAGAAACAATCTCCACCTAAGCCATATATATATATATATATATATATATATATATATATATTATATATATATATATATATTATATATATATATATATATATATATATATATATATATATATATATATATATATAATATATATATATATATATTATATATTAGGTGACCGTCTATGCAGTTTTGAAATTGTTAAAAGTTTTAATTAAACTATTTAAGATTCATAGAAAACTTAATCACGTGGTTTCAGTCATCCATTGTCATCTATTGTCATCCTAAGAATATAAATTCTCCGAAGAAAGAATTAAAATTAAAATCGTCCTTTATATCAGGTTTATGAAAGCATTTAGATTATCTGACCCTTAATTTATTGATTTGGAAATTAAAAATTTAATTAACATTTATCTCTCATGTCTTACATAGATGAAAAAGCATTTATCGTCTTCCGCTTTGATTGAGTTACTTCTCTGTCGCAATGGACAGGTCTTGCGTTTAGGGGTAGAGACTAGAGAGGTTGTCCAATTTTATTTGTTTTTAAAGGTTTTTAAATTTTACATTTAAATAAGCACGATTTATTTTAGTGTTTTGCATATATATATATATATATATATATATATATATATATATATATATATATATATTATATATATATATATATATATATATATATATATATATATATATATATATATATATATATATTATATATATATATATATATATATATATATATATATATATATATATACTACATCTACATCTACATCCTCTCCCAGGAAGGGTTTTACCTTGTCAGTGGAACCAGCATCTTTCCCCAACTGCTCTTAAAAGTTCTCCCAGAGTCCTAAAAGATCCTGTATTTCTGCTCGTTGGTCTCAATGCCGGTCCATGAGTCTTATAGAAACTCTCAGGTAGGGTTTTCACCCTTTCAGTAGGACCAGCATCGTTTTCCAGCTAACTTCTAAACAATCACTCCAAGAGCTCTCCAGAAGATTGTGCTTCTGAGCTATGGTTCCCAATGCTGGTTCTGGAGTTATTACAAGCCTTTGGGAGAATCACAAGGCCGGGTGGCTAGTCCTGTCGTCCTCGCTTTTAGTCTCCTCATAATATATATATATATATATATATATATATATATATTATATATATATATATATATATATATATATATATATATATATATATATATATATATAGTGATTAAGGTTCTACGTACTCTTGAAAAAGGTTGCAGGAGGATACTTCTGTAGTTCTTTCATCTTCACTATATGAAGTTGGTTTTATTATTAAGAATATCTTCTCCAATATATGTTATAATATTAAGGCAATTTTCTTTGGTATTTGTACAGTCAAGGTACTCTGCACCATCTCATACAAGGGAAAACACGCATAGAAATACTTTGTGTACCTCTATCGAAACATTTGATGGACTTGGTACCTTTTATATATATATATATATATATATATATATATATATATATATATATATTATATATATATATATATAATATATATATATATATATATATATATATATATATATATATATATGTTGCAGGCAATTAGAAGAGGGACATGCACAAAAACGAGCTTTTATCAAAATATTCTACCGCATTGTCAAACTCCAGACCCAGAGAGGAGGTACGTTTTCAACCAAGGTATATATATATATATATATATATATATATATATATATATATATATATATATATATATATATATATATATATATATATATATATATATATATATATATATATATATATATATTTATTATAGTTAATTTAATTTTTTAATGAAATAAAAAAAGTATATTTTAAAAAATTTCAATTATTTTAATAAATTTAACTATTTTATAATAAGGAACAATTAAATTTATCTTTTCTTTATTCTTTATTCAAATGTGTAATTACATGAAATTTTATTATGTAGTATAATAATATCTTCAGAATATTGATTTTAAAAATTTTAATATGTGAGAACATTGACAGACATTCAAAATTCTATTACTATAAATTTAGAGCTCTTAAACTGTGATGAAGAAACAATCCTTTCTCCAATTTCTTGGTTAGGTTTAGGTTAGGTTAATCTTTTCTCCAGTTTCTGTGGTAATTCGATTACGTCTTTGAGTGTATATTTGTCCTTCACTACTAAAGAGCCTTTCACTCTAAATAGAAGAAAGAGTAGCAGAGATATATTTATAAGTCAATATTAAAAAACACTTTACTAATTAATTAATTTGTAAAGTTATCGGTAAGAAAATTGACGATGACGATGACCGTAACGATTGAGAAAATATATACAGATTTTGCCGATGACGATGAAAGTTAATCGTCCCATCACTAATATCTATATATATATATATAATATATATATATATATATATATATATATATATATATATATATATATATATATATATATATATATATATATATATATATATATATATATATATATATATATATATATATATAGTGGTTGGTGAGAGTTCTGTGCAGTCTTTAATTAAGCTGGAAGAGAGTATGCACTTCTGTGATATTTTCAGTGTGACTATATGCAGCTGGTTTTATTATTAAAAATTATTATCTCTACCAGTTATGCATTGGTGAAGAAAATTATTCTTATTTAAGGTTATTGAAAGAAATGATTATGACAGGATTTCCTCACGTTTTAGTACGATTTGTCTCTTTGACCCAATGTCGTGACGTCAAAAGGTATGATAGGTCTACAGGAGAAGGAGTTTAATTTCTTGCCAGAATGATAAAACAAAACCAGAGTTGAGCACTTCGACTGCAGTTTGCTACGAAGACTGGAGGAAGCGAGAGTTTCTTGAAAGAGACTTTGTAAAATCGGCCACAAGAAGGCAGCTTTTCCAGTCTTCTTATCGGCCTTTCCTTGAACTAAATTACGTCTTTAATTAAACTTGATGAAGAGGGAGTGATTTAACGTGGGAAAGATTCCTGATATAAATTTTTGAGAAACTTTATGCAGTGATTTTGTTTACATAAATTTATATAAACACATTTATGGATATTTTTTAGAATTATAACTTTTATATAGCAAAATTAGTATTATTTTTATGGCATAGACACTTACATAAATACAATGGTTCATATATATATATATATATATATATATATATATATATATATATATATATATATATATATATATATATATATATATATATATATATATATATATATATATATATATATATATATATATATATATATATATATAATATAAATAATATAAATAATAAACAGCTTGCATACCTCTATTATGAATTTTTTTCTCCATTTTTAATGTTTTTCAGTAAATCTTGTAGTGTATGGTCCTACCATTTCACCATTTTTCTCTAACCCAGTTCGTCCTTTTATTTCCTACAACTTAGTTATCAAATTGTCCATCATCTGCTGGAAATATTGTTGGTATCTCTTTTCGTGATATGTTGATAACCATTGTATATTCTCTACTTGAACCTTTTATGAAATCTTTATATTCGAGCTGTTTCTCTTATCATTTCTAATGCTATGTAGGTTTGATAACCCATTCGTCTCAAAAGTTCTGCTATTTTCATATTTCGTAAAATTTTCAGTATAACCTGATTTATTTCCTTAGCTCAAAATTAATCTCTCTATTCTCATATACAACTTTCTTTGTTTTTCGCGAATTCGTCTGAAAACGACATAATTTTTGAGTGCGCAGGTTAATCAGTTGGTTAATTTCGTTATTTGATACATATGACCTGGGCCTCATTCAGTAAGTCATTTTTTTTTTAATCCTTACAACTATTCAAGCTTTAGATATTAATCTTTGCAGCCTTCAGTCTTTCTTCCTGTCCTTCAGATTCATTTTTCTTCTTCTAATTTTAATGCATCCATCTTAGACGACAGTTTGATCACAATATATATATATATATTATATATATATATATATATATATATATATATATATATATATATATATATATATATATATATATATATATATATATATATATATATATATATATTATATATATATATATATATATTTTTTTTTTTTTTTTTTTTTTTTTTTTTTTTTTTTTTTAAAAATATTTAATTTCTTTATTTATTATATATATAATTTTCTAGTAATTTGATCAAAACTAAACGTTTTTTTAAATAGTGTAATATATAAAATATCTTAACATTAACATAAATTTACGAGGGAAAGCGATATATATATATATATATATATATATATATAATATATATATATATATATATATATATATATATATATATATATATATATATATATATTATATATATATATATATATATATATATATATATATATATATATAATATATATAATATATATATATATATATATATATATATATATATATATATATATATATATATATATATATATATATATATATATATATAGGGGGACCGACCGGGGCTGGAATTTGGGGGCCGGGGTCACCCAAATTTGGCCGGGGCCGGGGTATGGCCGGGTTTTAAAATTTGTAAAGAGGTCAAAAGCACTGAAATTTTAGGTTAAGAAAATTAGATATAAGGTTTATTTAATTGTAAGGAAGGAGTAGAATAGCCAACATTCACTTAAATTAATGATTATATGATTTTTCTAAAAAAAAATCAGAAAATTACAGTTTTGTAAGTTAAAAAAAGTACAAAAAATTAAAAAAAAAAATTATTCTAATTCATAATAGTGATTTAACACGTTTACCTAGGTAAGACCCAAGGTAAAGTTTGAAAAAAATGTAAGATATAAATTATCAATTTAACCTGTATTTATATATATCATTGTATTTTATTGCTTGTATCAAACTTTATCATTTAGCTGCATTATTTAAAAATTTTATTTTGTTATACTTTCAGTCAATATGGCTAAAAGATCAGCTTCTGCAGTATTGAATACTTTACAATGTTTCAGGATAAGGCTAGAAATAGCTAAATGTAACATCTGCAGTCAGAAAATTAGAAGAGAACCTCCGGGTGCTACAAGTAAAAAAATTTCAACCAAATCTTTTTGGAGTATCTAAAATCAAAACACAAAATGAACGAACATTCACTAGCAGAAAGGGAGCGGTCAAAAGAAACAGAAAAAGAAAAAAATCTTAATTTTCTTGTATTTTGTTTGAAATTTTTTTTATTATTTGACGGATTGAGCTGAAATTTTCAAAATATTGAATTTTTTCACGAAGTTCTGAGTTGATTTCGAACATTTTTTTAGTCTATAACGGTTTGAAACTTATTTGGACCCAAAGTTGAAAAAAATGAATAACTGGGTCAAACCACTGGTCCACATGAGCTGAAAATTTAACTAAATACCTTTGCCCCAATTTCTTGCATTGGTGGGAATAGATTTTTGATATCACGTCTAGAAAAAAGTTATAAGCACTTGAAAAAAATTTGCAAAAAAAAAAAAAAAAAAAAAAAAAAAATTATTTAAAAAAAAAACGCTACTACTATTTTTTTTTATTTGTGAAAATTGTTTAGAAGAGGAACAGGGCAACAATTTTTATTTAGTGCATTTTTAAATGCCCTTTGTTTGAAGCGAGATATAGCCTCTCAAACTTTGGGAATTTTTGAAAATTTGGCAAAAAATGGACCTTTTTGAAGGCTATATCTCAAAACCAACGAATCCATCGAATAAAGTACATAGAGGAATTTGTAGCCCACCCCTCCTCTATACACACCAAAAATAGGAAATGTTATAGTTGCATTTTTTAAAAAAAGATTTTGTCTGAAAAGGTGGATTTTTTTAGTTCAAAAAATTTTTTTTTCTATAGTTGGTCAGTTTTTGGCTTATAACATTTTTCCTATAACTTTGGGAACAAAAGTCTATTAGAGGCTTTTGTAGGCCCATATAATTTTGAATAAATAGTTTCAACTTTCAGCTCATTCTAAAAAGTGGTTTGGCACCGCCATTCTATTGAAAAAGGGTAAAATTTCCACAAAAAAAAAAAAAAAAAAACTTTTAACCGTAATAGACTCGGAAAAACGCTAGAAATGGACTTTTCTTACCGGTAAAAAATCTATATACACTGAAAGTTTCAGCAGAATCGGCTGAAAATTAAAAAAAATAAAATAAAATTTTTGTATAATTTTCCATTTTAACCCCGGCCGGCAACCCCGGTTTTCCCTGATATATATATATATATTATATATATATATATATATATATATTATATATATAATATATATATATATATATATATATATATATATATATATATATATATATATATATATATATATATATATATATAATATATATATATATATATATATGCGTATGTGTGTGTGTGATGAAATAGTTTTTCATCAGTGTCATCTTCACGATTGGCACTCCTTTTCGCACCTGCCATAGATGCCTCTGCTTTGACATAATAAATAAATAAATCAATAAATAATAATAATAATGATAATAATAATAATAATAATAATAATAATAATAATAATAATAATGTAGTTTTTGCACAAAAAAAAAGTCCGTATTACGTTACTAAGCTTAGTATGTAAGGGTGCCAAATTTAGATTACTTCATTTTGGGGGGAAATTGAGTATATGATTAGTTTTAATCGTTTTAGGGTTTCGGAACCAGGTTCGGAACGGGGTCAGGAAGAAGAAACAGGAAACAGGAAGCCTGTTGGTTTCATGGGAGTCTTTTGCCAAAATTTACTTTCTTAAAAACACTTTTTAATTTTTTTTTTTAAATTTTATTTTTTTATTTTTTTATTTTCAGTATTCTCCGAGAGTGATTTTTGGGTCCGTCATACCCTATTGTTGTGTTTGATTCTTGGGACTCTTCTCCATCCTTTTATTTATTTATTTATTTTATTACCTCTCATTCAGGTTATACTTATGACTGTCCTGTTTGGTTTAGGAACTTTTAATCCCTCAGGTTGTATATCCATACCCTTCATTCGTTGAAGATTTGAAAGTAGGAAGAAGAAGATTAATATGTGAAGTAGAAAAAGAGAGAGAATTCTATTTTTATTTTTTATTTTCCAAAACACCCTTAGAAATATTGGCCTACTTAGCTCATATTGCATATTGTACGCCGTTTATCACAGTCTAACGAGTCTTGTGTTTTTTTTTTTTCAATGATCGCTGACTTGCACATTTTGCTGTAACTTTTGATTCACATATCCTATTTGCTAGATCCGTTTCCTTTCGACAACATATTCTTCTAGAGTCTTCAACTTCTCTACTGCAATTTCACCATTATCTGATTTTATTGGTTTACATATTACTGACAGTAGTTCCTTCTTCTGATTTCATTATCTGTTATACCTATTTCCTCTGTAGTGAATGTTCACGATCTTTGGTTTATTATCTGTAAATAACTTCAGTGTACTCATTCCATCTTTTTATAACTTCTTCCATACCGAATATTATTGTTCCTTCCTTCCTTTCTTTTCTTTGCTTAAACAATTCGGAAATATTTCGTGTGGCCTTTTGCTGATCTCTTCTTAACAAGTTACCAATATAGAAGCAACTCTTGTTCATTCATAATCTCTTAAACTTATTATTATATTTTAACCAACTTATAACATGCTTCTGGTGTGTTTGTGCGCGTTTGTGTAATTGCGTGCGTGCGTGGCAGGTGTGTAGGTGTGTGTGTGTTGTAAGATTCATCTGTTACTATTATATATATATATATATATATATATATATATATATATATATATATATATATATATATATATATATAATATATATATATATATATATATATATATATATATATATAATATATATAATATATAATAATATATATAATAATAATAATAATAATAATAATAATAATAATAATAATAAAAATATATGGATGATTATGCATAATCATGTAAGAAATGTTAAATAAAGTAGTAAGTATTCAACGTAGAAGACATTGGGGGCCTTTACTCTAGTACCTCCCGACCCGTGAGTGGTTGAGAAATTGAATATTTTGTGAAATTTTGAATAAAAAAAATGACATCTTACACACATTGCTCTATTCGAGATTATATTTTCTTGATAGTTTGTAACTGGGATCCGCGTGTGATATCGAACGGGCCCCTTCAAGCACGTGAGTCAGTCACTCTGCCCTTATGCAAATCCATGTAACCAAAATATTCGTTTGTACTTTGATTCAGTTCCCATTTGATGTCTTAAAAATATATATAATATATGAGAGTCAAAATTCATATGCTTAATTATTTTCTAGTTTTAAAATAAGAAAAAACAATATATATATATATATATATAATATTATATATATAATATATATATATATATATATATATATATATATATATATATAATATATATATATATATATATATAATATATTGAAAGTATTACTTTTACTTCTTGAATAAATTTACTTTATTAATCTAAGTTGTACTGTTACATTAATATGGGTATCTCATTTCTTCAGTATTTGTCTCTGAGGTTTCATAGTTCGTATATGACCCCATTCGAGTGAATAATTCAAGATATCTTTTGCTATTTTTTGTGATACCATCTTTTTCAATTTCAGGGAAATTATATTGAATGAACCACAACTTCTAAAGACCTCTTCGGAGGCCAAGTCTTCTCCAGGAGTCAATAGAGATAGCGGAATCTTTGAGGACCTATTCTCTCTCCACCTGAAGGACAATATATCGCTTGACCGAAACTCTCCGACGCAGGACTATTTTTCCTATGACCAAAGCCCAAATCACAGCTGTGGGGCTGCGGACGAAGGTGGGTTTACCTTTTATTTTGTTCAAGATATTTGAAATTTAAGTTGATTAATCACTTTAAATATTATTTTTTAAGATTTAACTTTATTGATAATTCTGATTAATAAATATTTATCGATAATATGGTAAAATGAATGTGTTATTTTCTTTATCGTGCAGTTTCCCCTATATAATGCTTTTAAAAAAAAATGGCTTCTTTTATATGATTTTTAAGAATCTTTTGAATATTACCTATAGATATTTAATTACTTATGTTTGTAATTTTTGTATTTTGTAACTTTTAGAATACAGTTTGAAGAGCAAGTGCAATTCTGACAGGGTTCTTCATGCTTCCATATCTTCGTTGAACACAGAAATAGACCTCCTTCCATCGTTGTCTTCTTTATCTTCATTTTCGAGTTCGGAAGAGGAAGAAGATTCTGAAGAGGAAGACGAAGAAGAAGAAGAAGTCGTAGAAGAAAGGAAGGAAGAGGAAGACAATATAAAGGAAGATTCTTCAGACGACGAAGAAGAAGAACTAGAGTTAAATAACGACGATATTTCAGTTTCATCTGAGAGCGAAAACTCATCGGACAGTGAATCGAGTTCATTTGGCTATCATTCTCTGCTCAACGACGCGACTCCTGAAGAAAATAGCCATTTCAGTTCCGATTTTAGTAAATTAAGCGAAGATGCTGAATCAGACGAAGAAAGTCTTCATGACGATAATTCTAAAGCGTCCTTAAACTCTTGTAGTGAATTTCAGGAGTACGAAACATCATCATTAAACTTGCTTGATACTAAAAACCTTTCGATTTCTACAGAAATTCTTAAAAACCAAGGTGAAGAATCTTCAGATAACAATTTAAACAAGGAATATTCTCTTTCTTCTCTGTCACTAAGTGTTTCAACGTCATCGTGCTCATCCGAGGACGACGAAAGCCCGTCTGACATTGAAAATAAAATGGCAGAAACAGAAATCAAAATGAACGACTCTCTCCTTTCAAATGGAAGAGAGGAACTATCGATCCATAATCGAAAAATGAAACATTATCTTAAAACGAAAGACTTAAAGATTGCATTAGGAGAAATTCCTTCTCATAGGGCATACATGAAAGAAAAAGTCTTCCTCAAAAATAATGTTCATCTCAATAATAATAATAATAACAACTACAAACATATTAACAGTCAAATTAAAATTGCTGAGAAACAACGCATACGACCTCCAAACTCCCTCCCTTTGCAGAAGAACAAGGTCATCGAAGGAGACAACAGAACGAATTCTGCCGATAGCCCCATCATCGACGCCTATGAAAAAGAATGCCAAGACGCTCCCGAAAAATCCGTAAAAGAAAGTGAAAACAAAATCACGAGTAAAACTATGGAAAAGGAAGACGTAGCAGAGAAACGCCACAATGGTGTTGAAGAACCTGATGAGGCTGAAATGAAGGCTTTTGAAACGGCGATGAAACAAGCCATCCGAAGAAAGGAAGCAGATTCCCTTTCTTTCTCCCGAATCAACATCACCTTCGACGAAGTTGAAATGAGGCACAGACCAAGTCCTCAACAACGTCGTAGAGAAAGAAATGCATTACGTCGATCCCTTCAGCAGACCTCTGCAAGAGAAAAGAACAAACAAAAATCTCCTGATGTTGGTGAGCTAATATTTCCATTATATATTATATATATTATATATATATATATATATATATATATATATATATATATATATATATATATATATATATATATATATATATATATATATATATATATATATATATATATATATATATATATATATATATAAGTTAATACCTAAGGGTCCCTGCTCGACCACCTTCAATTTTGATAAAAAAATTTTCTGGATGTATATACGGGCCCCTCATGGAGGCCTTCAAAGTTTCAGCTTCACAAATAGTTTGGGTTGAGGCTCCAAGACTGGTTTCGTAAATGCCATTTTTTTGTCACCTTGTTGTTTATAACACAAGATAACTACAATGATAGAACTCGGTGTTCTTGTTCAAATTTTTTTTTGTAGAATAACATGCTGTAGTTGTACGATTAAAATTCAAAAGACAATATATTTTCTACAATTTGGTTTCAAAATAGCCCAAAAACTTTATCCCTATCAATTTTCCTCATATTTCAACAGGCTGTAATTGTTGAACGAATGGATTTGAGAGGCTGATACTTTTTCAGTTTATAGTTCACAGGCAAGTCATAATGCAATGCAACTGTCATTTTGCCAGGTAGAATACTTGGGGAGTTATTCATCCGTAAAGTCCACCCAAAAAAATTTGACATGGCAGTTTAGACCACCAGGAGCCTATATCTCAAAACTGACTATTTCAAGTAGATTTACAAGGACATTGAAAAGGGCACTTCTTATATGATTATGAAAAGTGTGTTCCATTTTGGTGTCTTTTCATTTAAGTTTTTGATGTCTTTTCGTATGATAGATATGCGAAAGGGCAATTCCGGACAAATAACAGGGATCTACGCTCACTATAGAGTCTTGTATTCGTATGTGGGAGATCTTACTCTTCCTATGGGTTTAGAATTGAGCCCCCGCACCCATCAGTAGCCCCACCCAAGCTACTTACTAGGTTGAAACTTTGCAGGTCTTCATGTAGAACCCACATGCGTACATCCTGTAAAATAAGCATCAAAATTCAAGAGGGTCGAACAGGGACCGTATCTGAAATTAAGAACACTTCGACATGGAATGACCATATATATATATATATATATATATATATATATAATATATATATATATATATATATATATATATATATATATATATATATATATATATATATATATATATATATATATATATATATATATATATATATATAATATATAAAAAAAAAAGGCTAAAAATTATTTACATCACTGTACATAAATATAAGAAGGTTACCCAACGAGTTGAAATAAGCACACTATTTTTGACTTTAATGGGAATAAACTGAAGAAGAAGAATCGGCTCTCTCTTGCTATGGGTCATTATAGCCATTCCCCTCTAAAGAGAATCGTACGTTTGGCAGCGATAGAATCGTCCTCGTCGTCAAATTGATCGTACATTTGGGTGCTTTGGCACCACTCTTACCAATTCCGGGCAATTGAGATATAAAAGAAAGAGTGCCTATGTTTAAAATGTTCGTTTAGAATTCTATTTTTTTTCCTAATACATCCTGCAGGAAAGTTAATGACCCAATGCTTTCTTTTCGGCTCATTTACCTTTGCGCTTTGTCTTTTACTGACCTTTTAAAGTATAAAAACTATTTTAAGTCTTATTTCAATACATGAAAAACTGTTCTTAAATGAACTTAATTTTAAATAATTGCATGCATCATTTTTTTTTTATACATGCCAAAGGGATTATTTCGCTATTTTTGTAATATAAACACTCCTTGAACTAATATTTACGTGAATATATTGATACAAAGACCCTTTAGAAACATACGCATGTTGCTTCACTATATTAACTGTATTTTACGTTATATATATATATATATATATATATATATATATATATATATAGTATATATATATATTATATATATATTATATTATATATATGGTATTCCATGTCGAAGGGTCTTAATTTCAGATACGGTCCCTGTTCGACCCTCTTGAATTTTGATGCTTATTTTACAGGATGTACGCATATGGGTTCTACGTGAAGACCTGCAAAGTTTCAACCTAGTAAGTAGCTTGGGTGGAGCTACTGATGGGTGCGGGGGCTCAATTCTAAACCCATAGGAAGAGTAAGATCTCCCACATACGAATACAAGACTCTATAGTGAGCGTAGATCCCTGTTATTTGTCCGGAATTGCCCTTTCGCATATCTATCATACGAAAAGACATCAAAAACTTAAATGAAAAGACACCAAAATGGAACACACTTTTCATAATCATATAAGAAGTGCCCTTTTCAATGCCCTTGTAAATCTACTTGAAATAGTCAGTTTTGAGATATAGTGGTGGTCTAAACTGTCATGTCAAATTTTTTTGGGTGGACTTTACGGATGAATAACTCCCCAAGTATTCTACCTGGCAAAATGACAGTTGCATTGCATTATGACTTGCCTGTGAACTATAAACTGAAAAAGTATCAGCCTCTCAAATCCATTCGTTCAACAATTACAGCCTGTTGAAATATGAGGAAAATTGATAGGGATAAAGTTTTTGGGCTATTTTGAAACCAAATTGTAGAAAATATATTGTCTTTTGAATTTTAATCGTACAACTACAGCATGTTATTCTACACAAAAAAAATTTGAACAAGAACACCGAGTTCTATCATTGTAGTTATCTTGTGTTATAAACAACAAGGTGACAAAAAAATGGCATTTACGAAACCAGTCTTGGAGCCTCAACCCAAACTATTTGTGAAGCTGAAACTTTGAAGGCCTCCATGAGGGGCCCATATATACATCCTGTAAAAATTTTATCAAAATTGAAGGTGGTCGAGCAGGGACCCTTAGGTAGCTTAACATGGAATGGCCTATATATAT
>SEYY01007428.1:0-5000 GCA_009176605.1 Armadillidium nasatum
CTACTACATTAATAGAAGGAAAAAGAAGAATCTAGTGAGAGAATAGAGAAAGTACCTAAAGAATATCCGCGTTTAAGATGTACTTGGATTATCATTAAAATTAAAACAATATAAGTATATAATTTGATCTGGAGAATAGTTTAGAACAATATGATCCATTATAAATTTATTAGAATCATTTGGAGTAAATAATAAAAGGGTGTTATAATTAAAAATTAGATGATCAATAGAGATGGGGATAGTGATACACTTATTTGGTGGCAAAGAAATATCTTTGTCTATCATTGCAATTCCATCTCTAGATTGCAATGTACGGATATCTTCGGCGATTATAGTAAGATGATTTTTATTTCTTTTTATTAACTGTTTAGTGGCTAAGTCGGGTAATAGCTGTTCATGGCTTAAAAAATCATACCCTAGGATTAAATCATAATTTGTAACTTGATCGTCCACAACTATGAATGGATGTGGTTCAGTTATATAAGTTCTAGAAAGTTGGACTTGGAAAGTTACAATACCATAAACAGGAAATACCGTTCCTCCAATTCCTTGTACACCACTATATGTGGTTGAAAATAATGGATAATTTTGGGAATTTAAGAGACTATATGTTTTGGAGGTTATAAGACTCCCAGCGGCACCAGTATCTACAAGAGCCGTGAGTAGTTTGTCTTGCTTAGAATCTTTTATGAACACACCTACTAATAAGGTATCTTTAGGAGGTACTTGTAAAGTGTGAAATTGAATAATAGAATTAGAAATAGAAGAATTAGTTTTAGGAGTAAGAGAATTAGAATTAGAGGTTAATGTAGTAAAATCGTCTATAGAGGATGGTTCAATAAGTTTTATAATAGAGGGTGATTCTGGAGTAACTACTATTGTATCAAAACTAGAGATATCTGGAGTTTCTATTTTAGGGTTACCTTCTAGGGGATATAGCAACGGTGATCCATCCGTTGGTGATGATGTCTTCATTCTTTGGGGCTTTGGAGATTCTGGAAAGGAGTTTAGAGTGACTATTGGTGATGAAAGGTCCACTAGAGAATTGGAGTTATTAATCTCCCTGTGGGTGGATCATTCACCACAGAGGATATTAGTTTCCCTGATGGGAATATGATGGTGAGTTTATATTGAGGACAATCTTTTCCCAAGTGCGGTCCTCCACATTCGGTACAACTTAGAGAGTCATCACGAGCTTGTTGTTTTTGTTGTCTAGTAGGGCAATTATTGATTATATGGCCAGTTTGTTCGCAATGAATGCACTTGTTTTGTCGTTGATAACAGTTGTTAAATAGATGTCCTCTCTTCCCACAAAATTTGCAGTAGGGACGAGAACGGCAATCTCGAACGTCATGGCCTGGCTTCTTGCAATAATTACAAGTCACATTCGAGGAATTTCTATTATTAGTTCTTGGAGATCCATTCCACTGTTGTTGGTTTCTATTGTTGTTGTTCCTATTTGTGTTATTACCAAAAGTTCTAGGAGGTGTTCGACTCCTTGACCTATTATTTCTATTATTATTAATAGAATTTTGCTTATAAGGAACATTTTTCGCTTTATCCTGTTGACTAGTTACTTGAGCAAAAGTTGGTTGATTAGGATGATTGGAAAAATAAGTTGGAGGAATAGGGGGTTGAGCAATTTCAGAATATTGATTATTATTAGTCGTATTGGGAACTGCATTCAATTTGGGGTTGGCAATCCCAATTGGTTGTTGGGGTGGCGTCATTTGAGGTTGGAAATTAGTTAGATCAATTAATTCTGGGATGGGGGTTTTATTTGTCACTTTATTTGGAGTTTGTATAGGATAAGACCTCTGTGGTAATTCTTGGGTTTGATAATTAGTGTAGATCTGATCAATTATATTGACTAAATCATCCCAAGATATTTCCTCTCTTCTGGACATTTCACAAATCATGACATGTGATTTTACTGTCTGCTGGATATGTAGAGGTAAACTATTGATTAATTTTTCTCTAAGGATCATTAAAGTTTCAATTTCCGCTGTAGGAAAAGCTTTTTCTGCTAACCCTTGCAAACGCAGAGCAAACAAGGGGATGGTTTCATTATAATCCATTATTGCATTTTCAAAATTTGTCTGATCAGTTTTGTTTTGCTTTGAAATATGTTTATTAAACCATTGTGTAAGTTCATAGACTATAATAGTATATCCAGAGTTGTTTTTCATTAAAAGATCATATACAGTCTTAATATGTCCTTCTAGATGTAAACCAAGATAAGTTCTCCATTCATCTGTAGAAGACTGTGGGTACATAGTTTTAACATATTCTTCAAATCTGGTGAGAAATTGGGGAAAAGTCTCTCCGTCTTCCAATCTATATTTACCTAGAGGGATCATTTTAGTAGGTTTCTTTTGGAGTGCAAGTTGCTGAACTAGTTGGGATAGAGTCTGTAGCATCTGCTGATTTTGAGCTATTAGTTCTCGATTTTGGGACAATAGTTCATTCATAATCCTTGAGTCAACTAATGTATAAGTAGGTGAAGTTTGAATTGGCTGAGTCTGAGGTAGCGATTGTGTAGGCATATTTGGCAATTGTAAAGTAAATGGTTGTTGTTGTGATAGAGGTGGAATAGAAGAAGATACTCTAGGATCAATAGGAGCTGAAATATTAGAAGTTGCAGTTGTAATTAAGGGTAAATTAGAACTAATAGGAAATGGATATGCTAGAGAACTTTGAACATTGTTTGACCAATTTACATTAGACTGGGAAAACTCCAATGATGTCATTGGTGGTACCCAATTTTGTTGAGTTAAAAGCATGGAAATACTAGTAGAAGGATTACTTACAACATTAGATTGTGTCAACATTAGTGTCAGTTTTTAAAGTCATAGTTATTGGAACAGTTTCAGTATCTACCTTTCCTTCCATTGTTTCTAAATGTTCAGTGGACATGATTTTAATATATAAGTATGGAACACACACAGAAATCAGAAAACCAATAAAACTAAACTGGTATACTGGTACGTAATATAAATAATACTCACTAGTTAGCTAGTGTTTACAATTTACAACAATTGGCAACAGAACAAAGACACAGAACTGTAGTGTAGAAACTACGCTCTGCTACCAATGTTATAATTTTTAACTGGGGGTTTAAAGTAAAGTTATGGTGATTATTGAATACGAGAGTCAAGTGACTAAATGTAGCTCTCTCACCATTTGGGAACAACGATATCCCCAAAGGAAAGTTTCAATAACTTTCTACAGCTACAACTGTCTCTGAACTTATACCAATTTAAAAATATAAGACTATGTGTTACGTACCAGTGCTAACTCCAAAAAAAATGATTGATGAGATGATAAATAGGAAGGCTCTTGAAATCAAGTCACAAAGCAGAAGAGGAGATAAGCTTCTTAAAGTTAGGTAAACATGCGACACAACACTCAAGCAAGAAAAATAAAAAAATATAGAATTAGAACAAATAATGATGCCCACACATGCAAGCGAGAGTATTAGAGGAACAATTAGGGTGAAAATAATTACCTGAGCAAGTGTACAGGAAGTACTCCTCTCATAGACTTCCACTCACATGTGGGGAAAAATAATAAACGAATAATAATAATGATTTAATAAAATAATATATATATATATGTGAGGTTTTATAATGAGGTTGAAACTTAAGAGTATCCCTGGGTTAATTGCAACTAATTGCAGCAATAAGAATATAATACACACATTCAATCACTCAATCACTGATACACTGCGCTGGCACACTAGTACTGTAAAACATTACACACAACATAACACAAAATAATAATAAATAATAATATGAACCGTAATATAGTGTTTCTTTTATGCAATGGAGAATGATGTAACAAAATATAGGTTAATAATAAATTATAAATTTTTTTTTTTCACTTAATCCTAAGTTGTATCAATCTTATGAAAATAATTTTATTACCTTCATAATTTTTATAGTATGAAGATTAGTCTTTATTGGCTTTTTACACTCAATTTCCAACTCCTCTGTATATTAAAGGAGATATAATTATGACACTGTAGTTCACCACACAATGTTACTAGAGAGTGTTTATTTAAAGATCTAACCCTTATCTATCATTATTTTGGGAAAGAAGAAAATCGATCGATCCATTTTTTTTTAATTGGGGCCAAGATACATGCTTGTATTTTTCCCATTTTTTTAACTAAGTCCTTCATAAAATATATAATATTCAAAGTTTTCTATTGCGTTTTCTTTTAAACGAAGGAGAAGATTGGGAGCTCTTTAAAAAAGGTTCAACCAATGGCATACGACGTAGCGTTCCCATAATATTCTATGTTGAAACAAAATGAAATTATAGTTTGTATAGGGGGGGGTCAAATTTTGATATTATTTTGATTACTCAAATAGAACCGCATTATTCTGGTCTATAAAACTACGTAATTATCTTCCTCCAAGTATCTTTAGTTCATTAAAAAAGTTTGAAAGAAATACGTCGACAACTTTTTTTTTAGCGAATATTTTACTCTGAAAAAAAAAAAAAAAAAAAAAAGTGAAAGCCACGCCCATTTTAATTGAGTAAAAATGATGACGTTTTTATTTCATATTTAAATGGTGATATCTCGAAAACCAATTGGAATTAGAAAAAACAAATTACATATTTGAAATCAGCGTATTATTCCCTATAAAACTGTAATAAAATAAGGTTTTAAAATTAAAATTTTATTTGTTTTCATAATTGCCAAATATGTCGCTAATTTAAAGGTCCAAATGACCTTGAATTGCAAAGTCTTTTTAAAAGGAAGTATAAAGAATTTTAAAAATCTAATTGCACATTTAGAATCAGAAGAGAATGTACTATAAAACCCCTGAAAAAAAGAAAAAAAAAAATTTTTTTTTTTTTTTTTCACACACAATTACAACAAATGTAATCAAAGGAAATGCTTGTAGTTTCGTAGTATTCTGAATATATATGGTAAGGTAAAGTTCCAAACCATGGAAATGTCACAAATAAAATTCCTCAAACTGGATGTA
>SEYY01007428.1:7500-42500 GCA_009176605.1 Armadillidium nasatum
ACCATATATATAAGGTATTTGCGTAATTTGTTTAAAAATATACATATAATCAGGTACTTTAACAAAATTTTCATTCAAATTTGATGTAGATTTTGAAAAAAAAATTTCCTCATAACCCATATTATATTATATATCATTGAAAAGACCTTGAAAATGTTATAAAAAGACACCACTCATTGTTCTAGCTTAACTAGAAGAATTGCTATCTTAATTTTAAATATATGATGGTCTCACATTTTTCAAGATTTTTTCGGAACTTTACATGGCCATAGTTTCTAAATGGTTTGAAATATTTTCCTGAAATTTGGTATTATTTATAGTCTTCATACAGTTAAGCATTGTTCAATGTTTCAAGGAAATATTGAATAATATATATATATATATATATATATATATATATATATATATATATATATATATATATATATATATATATATATATATATATTTCAAATCGGAGATGAAGTTAAAACCTTGTGTTGATTTGATGTGGAATGATCCTGATAATTAAAAAAATTTAATATTTATACATTCTTAAATTTATATATTATAGTTAGAACTAACTTATTAATCATGATATTTTTAATTTTTATGTATATCCATTGTATGATGCTCAGATGGGGTATTTTGTATATCAGGAAATGAAGGTAACCTATTATCCAGGACAGCAAAGTTATATCCTTCAAAATTGTTTACAACTATGGCAATTGGTATAATCATATATATGGCATATACCCTCATTTAAAACGACAAGTCCCCTCCACAAAAATGTTACTCTTAATATGTCATTTGTAATTTTAATTGTTTACACCCAGTAGGGTAGTAATTTTGTATAAGTAAGCATTGAATACTTATAATGATAATTATCTTGTCAGTGTTTCATTCCATTCTTAAGATATATTTAACTGTTGTATATATCTATGTATATACTGGGATAAATTTATTTTTTTTATTTTTATTTTTGCTTTATTATTTTTATTATATTTTTATTTTGTTATTGTCAATTTAAATGCACATATATTTATTTTTCATAATTCATTTTGTAATTAATCTTAATATATTGTGATGTTCCATAGGTATTGACGGTGCTTGATTCATGGGTTTTGTGTTATGGGTACATGCTTTGTAATTGTCTTATTCAACTTTTTCTATGTTAAGCCATATTATTTGGGTACATCTTTGGGTCTTTTAATTTATCGTGTGTAGAAGGTGGGTTACCTTTTAGTGGGGAGGAATGTGAGGCTTGACCTTTTTCATACCTCTTCCGCAGGTTCTGTGTGTGTTCATGGTTTAAAACTAAGTTTTCTCTGCTTCCAGTTGTGTAATGCTGCAGAATGCAGCTTGGTCTATATTATTAAGTTTTCTTCTGCATGTTTGTGTATTACCTTAAGCTAAGTTTCTGAACATATGATCTTTGGTCATATATTCTCATTCTTTTATTGTCTTTTCAAGTACTTAAGTTTTCTTTACAGAGATTGTTGAAAGTATATGTGTGATAAAAATATTAAAATAAATAATTGGTTATTGATAGATAGTTGTGGTAATTGACTTATATAGTCAAACTTTGATATAGTTCTGTTAAACATCTAAAATCTAAATATGAAAAAACCATTAATCATACAATTGTATCTCGCAATACCATTGAATTAGTGATGGCATCCGCATCCTCATCAAAATTAACATCTGTATCCGCATTTTCAAAAATTCAACATCTGCATCCGCACCTTTGAAAATTTAATATCTGCATTCGCATCCACACTTGATGAAAATTTAATGTCCACATCTGCAAATTAGAAAATATGACATTCAATCCATCACTAATATATATATATATATATATATATATATATATATATATATATATATATATATATATATATATATATATATATATATATATATATATATATATATATATATAATATATATATATATATATATATATATATATATATATATATATATATATATATATATATATATATATATATATATATATATATATATATAATATATATATATATATATATATATATAATAAAAAATAAAAAAAAAAAAAAAAAAAAAATGGGCCACAATTCTTTTTCAAAAAAAAAAAAAAAAAAATTTTTTAATTTTTTTTGCTTTCTTTTATAGTTATATATATAAATATAAATTATATACCATTTTGAAGGTCTTTTCCTTAGCTTTTCTATGCATATGAATATTATGCGCTTCATAGAATATGTAGCTTTATATAAAAGAAAAAGGTGCGAAATGGTTATAAGAAATAAAGGATGGCCAATAAAATATTAAAGCATTGTCATTTTTTATTTCCTCAATTTTATTTATTTACATGTTTAAAATATTAATTATAATAATTTTTATGGTGCTTAAAGGTATGTATGTGGAAAAAACAGTTTTTAAAGTATATATTCTGATTGTTTTTTTTAGGCTTTCCTACCCAAGTCATACTTTGGTTGATAAAACATTAAAAAATTTTAATAATTCTTTGATTTTAACTTCATTGAAAAGCTAAGGAAAAGACCTTCAAAATGGTCTATAATTTATATATATAACTATAAAAGAAAGCAAAAAAATTATCAAATTTTTTTTTTTTTTTTTTTTTATACATTGTTGGCTCATTCTTTTTGCACAGCGCTTATATATATTATATATTATATATATAATATATATATATATATATATATATATATATATATATATATATATATATATATATATATATATATATATATATATATATTTTTTTTTTTTTTTTTTTTTTTTTTTTTTTTTTTCAAAGTAGTAGTTGGAAGGTAAGATTACACAGTAGCAGTAGTGCTTTAGTTATATTGTATGAATTTAGGTATTCAATCCTAGCCTAGGGTAGTATATAGCAGTGGCGGCTTTTGGGGGGAGGCAGGGGAGGCAGTGCCTCCGTTAGTATTTAATAAAAATATAACATTTTAATTCAAAAAATTAGGTTAAGCAACTCAGATTTTAAAATTTAACATTTTTTCATACAAGGCATAAAATATAAATTTATTTCTATATTATATATATATATATATATATATATATATATATATATATATATATATATATATATATATTATATATATATATATATATATATATATATATATACGGTTTATGAATGTCACTGTTACCATAGAAACATATTGGAAGCCTCCTCGTTACCATGGTAATTGTGCTATATAAATAAAATAAATGTTACGTATATTTTCACAGAAGGGAGGCAGTTGTTTTTTTTTTTTACCTTTTTATTTTTATTTAAACTTTTTAATTTTAATGCAATATCATTTTACTTTTTTTTCATATGTTCTGTAAGATGAACTCCTGTCTTTCGAATGAAGTATTTTATTTGGCTTAAAATTGAAAAGGCCTTAAAAAAAAAACCTATAAACTAAGGAGAATTTATTTTTCTACGTTAAAATTTGCCTCCTTATTTAAGATCATATTGCGCATGCGTGAGCAACATCTTACCAAAAATCTTTAATTTTATTTAGTCTGAAATAAATTGTAGAAGAGTAAGGTGTTGCTAATCTTTTAATCTTAAAAAATATACAATTAAAATTTAATTTTAAAATTATGAAGTGATATAAAATTATAAAAGTCCATAAAGGACTGGTATTTTTTTGGTAATTAAAAGGTGAGTACATTCATATTTTTAGTATAATTTTATATATATATATATATATATATATATATATATATATATATATATATATATATATATATATATATATATATATATATATATATATATATATATATATATATATAGACTATTGTTGTGCCTCCTCACCTTCAGAAGCCACGAGCCACCACTGGTATATAGTAGCCTTTTATTTCATATATATATATATATATATATATATATATATATATATATATATATATATATATATATATATAATATATATATATATATATATATATATATATATATATATATATATATATATATATATTATCAAAGTTATGAAGTAGTCACTTTGTTTAAATGTTATTTATATTATTAAATATCACAGTTTTTTAAAACACTTTCATTATAATTCATTTTTCATTATTATTCTAATGAAAACTTTAGGATTTTTCTGGCAAACTTGAAGTTCAATTTTACTGTGTACCTTCGTTGTATACGCTAGGCTAGCATATCTTAGAGCTCTAGGTTAATTTCCATTGGGGCCTAAAGTATTTTAAAATTCCATAAAATTTCAGTTTTTATTTTATTTTTATTTCTAACTTGTTTTATTTGCTATGATTGTATTATTTTCTTCACATGGATGCTAGTGTTTCTTTACTGTAATGATATAGGCTTTGGTAATGCAAATTGTTATTTTTATCTGATTTATTTATTTATTTTCTTTTCAAAAAACTTTCCTGTTAGATATATATATATATATATATATATATATATATATATATATATATATATATATATATATATATATATATATATATATATATATATATATATATATATTGATCTTACACTTACAATGTTCACATAAAATTATCTATAGTTCACAGTACACAGGATAGCCTCTTTATATACACAAAATAAAGAAGAAAAAAAAGAGTAATGGTTTAAAACAACCAAAGATTTGAAAGTGGAAAACGTTTTACTGTGAAATTTATCACACTACTGACATATTTTCTTTTCCCAAAGTGAATATTAAATTTTAAAATTTATTAAAAAAAAAAAAATATATGATAATCTCAAAAACCATTAAGGTCTCTTATCTATATTTTCTACCTGATAGGTATAGAGATTATAACTCCAGATTAGCACTAGGCAATAAGGCCCTAGACCGGCACCTGTGAGAATTATAAATAATTACCCCAGTGCCTCACCTCAGTTTAAATGATCTAAAAATATATAATGAATTAATAATAATAATAATAAAACACAAAAGATATAACCTACTCTTGAAAGGGTAATATGCCTTCTTGAGAATAACAACCTGTTTGAATAAGAATAACCTGTTTTTAATTATTGCCCGAAATGGGAACAATAGCTCATAAGACTTTTCATTAGCACAAGCGCACTCAATAAATAATAATAATAATAAAAATAAATTTAACATAGAAGAATAACATTAACGTATTTAAACAAATAAACATGTTAATATCAATCTCCCTTCACGCTCTCCAGTCTAGGACATGGCACATGCACATTAATATTGTGGATCCCAAGCACAGTCAAAATCAAACAGCATAACAGCAAAGCAACAAGCAGGTAAGACTATATTCCTCAGAGAATACTCCATGCAATCTGAAACGAGAAAAATATACTCGGCAGCAGCCAGCCCCTTATATATATATATATATATATATATATTATATATATATATATATATATATATATATATATATATATATGAGAGAGAAAGAGAAATGGAAATGTTGGAACTATACATTGAAAGAGATAAAAATCGCAAAAAAGTGAAAAATGTGATATTTGTACTTATTAAATTGCTTATATTTTCTAAACCAAGCCAAAACCAAAAATAATTCATTTAAAAAAATTAAAATATACATATATAACAATAATTCAGCAAAGTTTTGAAAAAAATCGAAGATGAGGTTTTTTTCAAGGTCAAGGTCAAGGTCACCAATAGGTCAAATTTTTTATTTGACCTCCGAGGTCAAAATCATCTAAATAAATGTTGTACCGCTATTCAAGATCTTTTAAATGGTCTTTACACGATGCTTCTAAGTGCCATAGAAGCCGAGATATTGTATTTTGACCTCGGACTACTCTCTGAAAATTGACATTTTTGACCAAAGTTTCAAAGGTCATATCTTCTGAACCGTATGAGCTAGAGACCTGCAATAAACGCCATTCATATTTTCTCAACAAGATCTGTTAGTGTGCCACTTTTTATACAAATCGAAAGGGGTCAGGGTTTTTTGTCGGTTGAAGTGACTTGGAATGACCCATATATATATATTTGGGCTTGTGGTGTTGATGGTTTGGCATGATTGTTATATTTAATATGATATATATAATATATTTATTATCTAATATATATATATATATATATATATATATATATATATATATATATATATATATATATATATATATATATATATATATATATATATATATATATATTCTGACTCCATTTATTTGTAAGAATCACAGCACCTCAGACCTTAAGTTTATGAGTAAGGAAATAAGCCTTGTATCACAAAAATGTTTATTGTTACAAGTACTTATGTTATATGATAAATATATGTTGCACAATACAATAACTAAAACTTTGATGTTAAGCAATACACACGAGTATTTTTAGTCACTATATTAAACAATAAGTATGTACAAAAAGTTTTCACAAGTTTAAGCATGTTGGAGATGCAAGCAACAGAAAACGGAAACAGAATGTCTTGAGCAACTCAAACTGGGCAGCTATCTCTTTCCCACCTCTTAGATGGCATTTTCTAGCGCCATGGACCCTATATATATATATATATATAATATATATATATATATATATATATATATATATATATTATATATATATATATATATATATATAATAATAACTCAAAGTGCTGTATTTTAGCATTATATTAAGCCTGTACCATTATTTAATACAATTTTTAAAATTGGTAGAATTTTTGTACTTTTTTTTTTTATAATCTTGTTGTCTTATACCCACTATTTATACTACTTAAATTGTTTAAAATATGTTGGTAGTTTATTAAAATGAAAATAAAAATTGGGGTTTTCAACTTTCAAGGTGAGTGGGGGAAACAATGAAAAATACAAATAACCATCAGTTTTTTCACTATAAAGCTAGATCCTTGAAATTAGTACCACTAAATGCACCTCTTTATGCAGATTTCAAAAATATGTACCTGGTATGCATATTGTTATGTTGAATGACAGAAAAGATAAGCTTTCAAAGTGAATGGGTGATGGCAGATCCCCCAATAATTTGAAAAGTATTCAGAAAATGAGTTTGAATCATGGAATAACCCCATACTGAAATTTTCATCAAAATCTGAAACATAGTGGTTAAATTTTTAATTTTTTTTTGTCATAATTTCTCCTTGAATGTCCCCTTTACAAGAATAGTGACTCCAAAATGACAACTTTGTTTATAATGCAAATTTAATAACTTGATTTTTATGTGACTCATTATTCACTTAAAGAAACCCTAGAAAAAAAAAAAATAGCCACTGACTTTATTTAGTGATTTAGGGATTAATCCACAGGTTTGGTTAATATTATTTTGAATTTAATTAACTTAATTATAATATTTTTAATATATATTTCAGGAATATATAAATTATTTTTACATATATATATATATATATAATTAATACTTTTAATTCCTTAATGGCCAATGAATTTTCCTTAGGTAAGTTGATTAATGTTTTTCCTTTGTAGTATGAAAATATAAATATTAACTTTATGAAAGTATTATGAGAAAAAATTGAAGGAAGTTCAATTCTTGAATTTTTTTTTATATAAATTTTCTATTTCTGTAAGCCTTGAATATTTTTTAATGAAAGTAAATGTTTTAAGCTACAGTATGGAATAAAAACATATGCTCCCAAATAACATTGTTTAAGGACTCAATGTTGAAAATTTTTATATTTTAGCATAGCATCTGAACTAGTGATGCACCACAGAGGGATTTTTGTTTGCAGTTTGTGGCTCAAAATTTTTTTCCTCCAGCTGGAGAACTGTCTCTAAAGAGAATTTTTTAAAAGACTTTTCCTATATATATATATATATATATATATATATATATTATATATATATATATATATATATATATATATATATATATATATATATATATATATATATATATACTAAAATAGGGAAAAGCTTTTTTGAGCTTATAAAAAATTAAATGTATATATACCAAAAATCAGAATTCCCTAATTTGATTTTACTAATATTACAATATGAAAATAATAGGAAAAGTACAAACTGTTTAAAATAAATTTTTTTTTAGATCTCTGTTTTGAAATGTTTTTTAATTAAAAAAAAAAAAAAAAAAAAAAAAGGATAAACAGAGATTGATATATTTTAGATATATACATAAGAACATAATATATTTGGTTATACAGTTTATATATATATATATATATAATATATATATATATATATATTATATATATATATATATATATATATATATTATATATATAATATATATATATAGGGGATTCTCTGATTTCAGCCAAAGCCGATTAATTATTGGGCATATGGATGTCCCAATTGTTCCTGGTTATTCTTAAAATAGATACTTAATTCAGAACAAATTTTGATCACTTAGGATGTAAATGAAATCAATTTTATAATATAGGCCCTATATTTACTAAAATAAAAAAAATGGTTCAAGTAGTAAGTAATAACTTATAAGCAGGGTTGGTGATTTTTTTGTTTTTTTAAAAAAATAAAAAAAATAAAAAAATCAATGATTTTGATTTTTTTGATTTTTTTTTTAAAAATAATAAAACTGTTTTTTTTTTTTTATTTGTTTTATTTTGTCCTATTTATTGATACATAATAATATAACAGATATATTAGTTCCTTCTTACTATGTTAAAAAACTTTAAAGTAATTTATATATTAGAAATATAACTTCCTTAATATTTGGTTCAAGATTTCATTTTATAGGGTAATACAAGAATCTGATCTTCATTAATATAATTTATCCACTATAGAACTGTTAGAGTTTAGAATTCCTAATATATATTCAATCAAATCTTCAACAAAATTTTATTGAGCTTTAATCTAATGCAATTTGAGGTTATAGACAAAAGAGAAAACAGAAAAGACAATTCCTTTTAATTTTCAACCATTTAAATTTTTATACAGCATTATAAGAAAACTATTCCTCTATATAAATTATAAAAGAAAGAAAATTTAAGTACTTTTGATGCATAATCATTAGGATTAATTAAATACATAACTTGCCAAATATATATATATATATATATATATATATATATATATATATATATATATATATATATATATATATATATATATATATATATATATATATATAGAATTTTTATTTATTATTTTTCAAGTTATGTATTTAATTTATGGATTAATGATTATGCATCAAAAGTGCTTAAATTTTCTTTTTTATAATTTATATAGAGGGAATATTGTTTTCTTATAATGTTGTATAAAAATTTAAATGGTTGAAAATTAAAAGGAATTGTCTTTTCTGTTTTCTCTTTTGTCTATAACCTCAAATTGCATTAGATTAAAGCTCAATAAAATTTTGTTGAAGATTTGATTGAATATATATTAGGAATTCTAAACTCTAACAGTTCTATATTGGATAAATTATATTAATGAAGATCAGATTCTTGTATTACCCTATATGAAATCTTGAACCAAATATTAAGGAAGTTATATTTCTAATATATAAACTACTTTAAAGTTTTTTAACATAGTAAGAAGGAACTAAAATATATGTTATATCATTATGTATAAAAAAATAAACAAAATAAAACAAATAAAAAAAAAGTTTTATTATTTTTTGAAAAAATCAAAAAAATCATGATTTTTTCATAAAATCAATTGATTTAATCAACTAATTAAATCAATTTGATTTAATCAAAGCCAACCCTGCTTATAAGTATATGAAAAATTGTTAAACTATTAATTGACTATCATTGTAACTGTTAAACACCATCTCCACAACTAGCAGTGCCAAAATTACACCCTTCACCTCAATCCTTACTCTGTTTTTCAACAGACACCTCTCCATCTGTAACTTACTCATAGAAGTTGCACACCCCTTTGACTAAAGTGAACTCTGTCTCTTGCAATAGGTTTTCCAGTGATCAAAAAATTTAATATTTTTTGAAAAACAAATTCATTACCCTTTTATTTGCACAAAAGGCCTTACTTTCTCATTGTAGTCCTGTACCCAACCTAGCATGTTCATGAAGTAATTTTTGTTTCTGTTCTTATCTGATGTTATACGGACTTGCTTCTCTATATATTTGTACATTTTGTTGAATAAATTATGATACAACATATGGTAATTAGCATGTTACATAAGAAAATTTTGATGGTGTTTTTTCCAATTGAAACAAGAATGAGTATAATGAAAATATAATATTAAGGAACCCCAAAAGTTGAATATACCCTTTCCAAAGGTAAGGTTAAATGAAAAGCTATGTAAAACATTGTTAACTTGATTTGAAGCTTATATTAAAAATTACAACTGGGTACATAGAAATGTATTTATACATTTTTATGTACTAATCAGAAATTAGAATACGAGGGTAATAGTTTTTGTTTGTGTTAAAGGGGTTTTAGAACTGGAACTTCATTCCAGAAGTATAATCTTCCATTGTCACTCTCACATTGTGACTTATTTCTTGTTAATTATCACAGTATTTGTAATCATAATTTATGAAGAAAATTCTTTAAGTTCAAGTTAAGTGTTTTTAAAGAAATGATTAAAAAAATTCCCATTCATTGGGATTTCAGAGTTAACCATTAATAATTCAGAACCAATTTTGTAGATTAATATTCTCTTCTTTAACTTTGTCTCAGTTTTGTCATTTTAATTCTTCATCACTGGATTTGGCTACTTTCTCTATTACTTGATTGGGGTTACTTAGCTACTTTGGGATTTAATTTAAATGTATAAATGGTGTAATAATCATAGATGTCTCAAATTTTATTATAAAAATTTTGACCAGCAATTGGTTTCCAATTAAAAATTTTAAATGAGTGACTTTACGAGGGCTTTTGTTTATTTTTGTTACTGTTAACAACTTTCATTTCCAATTTTATGTAATATTATTCACAATTACTTATTTTTTATTATTATATCCCTTTTTGAATTTATCTTTCCTTCAAAATTTTCCATTCTTTTATAAATAATTTGTCACACACCTGTCAACAGGCTCTAACATTCAAAATAGCTCCTATTTTTCCTTGAAAGAGATTATTTTTTCTACCATTGTTACTATGGGCTGGCCATATATTGTCTTATTGCTTTTTGTCTTCTGTTTTGCTCTTCTTATCTTTCTTTAATCGATCACTAGCAATGTATCTTTTTCAGAAACATTTCAAGATATGCAAAACACTGGAAATGATAGCAGCTGTAGTTCTGTAAGAAACACCATATCTATCACTAAGTAAAGCAGTAGACATTAATTTCAACCTCATTTGAGATATAAAAGAAACTGAAGACAAATCCATTTCACTTCATTTGTGCGGAGATTTCCTTGTAGTTTCTGTCACAAGTGTTATTGTCAAATGCAACAGTTTCTCACAATAATTCTATTTGTTTTCTCCCCTTTCTTTTCTTAAGTTTCTGTTCCTTGTTTATCTAGATTGCCAATGAAAGTAATCCATCTTGTTTACTGATATATAATACTTCTCTCAATGGGTGAGATCTTTTTGTCTTTTTCATAATTACATCCTACAACTACAGGGCAGTCACAGGCACCTACCTTTCCTTACATACACAAGAATATGTCATAGCATACTTCCATGCTTCAATATTAAATAGCTTTGAATTCGCTTCAGCCATGAATTCCTCTTTTTTTCTTAAATCTCTTTTTCCTGGTCTATGTTGTACAATTTTCTTAAATTATAATTTGCATCATGGTAGGCTTTAATCATCATTTGCACAACCCAAGTACAAATCACCACTGGAAAAATAGGCCTTACAATATATCTTTGAGAGCAACAATATCTGCAGTTGTTGAAAATGCTACTTCTTCTTTGAATCCGATAAGGTTGAAATTTTATAACTTCATAGCAACTTAGTAGCACATCTTCATATGTCTGTAGGTTTGTTCTGCTTAGTTCTTTAGGCAAACAGAAAATAGGACAATGGTGAACTTGTTTTGTCATCATCACCAACACCTTTTTCAGAGTCACCATCTCATATTCTTCTTAACCAAAAACAAGAGAAATGTAGAAAAAATGTGTCCTTCACTCACTATGTTGTTTTATTTGTGACTACACTGTAGCTATTTATAGGAGTAACACTGCAATGAGATGTTCTCACGCCAAGTCATGTAGCAACTGACACACTACCCTCAGAGCCGGAAAGAGTGGGGAGATGGATCCTGACAGGTTTGTTTGATGTGAACCTTGCTCAGTGTTCATGCTCAATAGATCACCAGAATCAGAATAAATGCAATAAACAAGTTTAATTGAGATTAGGATTGCAATCATAAACAACGCTTCTTTGGTTATCTCATTTATTAGACAAAAATACTGCATATTTTTGTAAAATGGTGAAACCCAGATTTTTTACAAAAGTTTGAAAATTTTAACCTTAATGTGCCAACTCAAAATGAAGTATGTGATTTTTAAGAATATTTTTTCTGATAAAAAATTAAGCACTTACACACCTATAAACCAGAAAACATAGAATGTATAATTTTAGCATAAAGGTAAATTTTGGTGTTTATTGTTATTTTTTCCAAACTTTAAGCCCTTTGCGTGAACTGAAGATGTCATGAATGATTTTTTTCATTATTTTTTTTTTGTTGGTTAGCATGCTAATATGCAACTTTTGAGCCCCATTAGAATTCAGTACTTGAAAAATTGATTTTTTTAAACCCCAAATATATATATATATATATATATATATATATATATATATATATATATATATATATATATATATATATATATATATATATATATATATATATATGCAAAATTCAAGAGCCCCAAAAACTACCAATACATAAGCTCACACAAGATATGGATGTGAAGTGGAACTCATACTATACGTTACAAAGATTTTAGAACATAAAACCACAATTATTTATTCCTCAAACTCTATGAGAAACATGGAGCTACTGACTGCTAATCAATGGAAGTTAGTGAAAAATATAATTTGAATGTTAAAAAAAAAAGGCATGTTGCAATAGGTTAGATTTGTCTTTTGTAAAATGCACTGCAAAGATATTTATGAAAATCTTGTGAGGATAGTGGTGTTTAAAACAATGAATTAAGAATTTTTTAGCTCATTAAAATGTTTTTGTGTAATTAAAGAAAAGAAGGAAAGCATTCAAGTGACAGTCTTAAACCCATTATATAAGTTAGCTCCACTTGATGCAAAAGAACATTATGAAAAAAATTGATGTTTAATGAGGAAATAAATTTGAAACTAAAAAGAAAGCAGCACATTTTGATGTTATTAGCGAAACAGAAGAAATAGACATTCAAAAGGATAGTCATTTTACCTTTTGGGAATGCTTTGATTAAATGTTGCACAGTTGCATCTGATGAAAATGACCAAGTGGAAATAACTGGGGAGAATTCAAATATTCTTCATAAGATAGGACTTAGAGAAAAGGATAAGAAGATATAGGAACATAGGAAAATAGAGACAGTTAGAAGCCACAAGGGCCTAAAGAGACTGTCATATCGAGGCATAGAAGCAGTACTTTATAAAAGTTAGAAAAAGAAATTAATAATGATTTTGAGAATTAATTTTCCTCCACTTATGAAAAGAAAATGAACCAGAGATGATACACCAGATGACCATGTTTGTGGTGGAAAGATGATAAGTAAATAAATATCAACATATCAAAATACTTATCTGCTTCTTGTTTAAGTGTTTTTAGGGAAAGAATGTTTAACCTGGCAGGAAACATTTGTACTGAGAAAAGGAAAAAGAATTTCTCCCAAATTGGCAGTTAAGATAATTTTTTTTCATAATTTACAAGTACTTGTAAATTATGAAAGTTAGCTAACCAATGATGAAATTTAAATATATATTGTAGGGCAGGGAAAAACTAACCATGTGGGGTAAAAATAATCACCCTCAAAAGTAAATTTTAATAAAAGTTTTTTTATATAAAAGTCTTGGTTTTGGATTATTTTTGATTGAATAGTCTTCATATTTCAATGTTATGTATAAATTTAATAAAAGATAGTTACTGTATAACTCAAAAAGCTTCCACATATTTGAGTAAATTTTTTCACAAAATTTTTTCTAGTCTGTCTGAAAAAATTATATTGACCAAGAAAAATCCAGCTAAGTGAAGTTAGAAAATACGAAAAGTAAATGTTTGAATATAAAATAATGTAAATTTTCTCTAAAGTTTAGAAAATGTTGCTTGGAAATTGTTTAAAATAATTCTCCACGCTGGGTAAAACTAACCATTAAAAAATATTTGATAACTTTATATTTTTTAACTGATCTACATAAAATTTTCAAATTTTGAACAGTTGGGTGAGATATACATTTTTTATTTAGAAAAACTTATGTTTGAATTAAGCAAAGATTTGGAAGAAAAATATTCTTAATTAATATTATTATAAAACAATAATTTAATGTTTTTTAAAGTCCATGTTGCTCAAAGTAACATATTAGTATTAAATGTTGAAATTCACAAGTGTTTCATTTCATGCTTTTATGCACAAATGATAAAGGAAAATTTTGTACATCAATAAAAAAATTTGTAATTGATTGCCCTCGAACAGCCCCTCATTAAAATTGTCCAAATTTTAAAATTTCAATCCTAGGTAAAAAATGCTTACAGTAACTTTTGTTTATCATGCCTTTTTACACCAAACGCATTTTGATTCGCATTTCTGTCACTAATAGGACCTAAGTTATGACCTATCAAAAATGTTAAATTTTTGGAACCTCAAAATTCTGGTGGGTCATAATTTTTTTCCCATCAAAATAAATTTTTTTTAACCACCTTTTCTTTGTATTTATAGACAAGATATACAAAGTTTGAGCAAAATCTAAGACAGTGGTGTTAAAAATTATTTCTTTTGTATGATTTGTCCTGGAATGCTTCAGGTACATTACTCAAGTACAAGTACTTGTATGCAAGCCCGATACACAGGGGACCCCCTTAAGTAAAACATTTCCTAGGTAAATGAAGAAATAATAGTTAAAGGTAATTAAAATATTTGCATGCATGAAACATAATTCAGCACTGTTTTAATTCATCTTGTTTTAAAGATGACATCTCCATATTTTCAAAAGTTAACATGGCTCAATGCCTTTATAAAATTGTCTGTTGCTCTGAAATTCTTATCCTATTACAAGATGGTTTTCTGATGTAGAATGTCTTGGTTCCATGGGATACAGAAATGTATTTGGAAGTCCTTCTGCATGGCGATCATGGAACAGTTGTTTGTGAAAAATGATTTACAGCAAATGCACTGTGTCCCCCAGACCAAGCCAAGTTGGGGAATAATGACATTTGAATTTGGGTTACCAATACACCCTAAATATATCATGAAAAGACAAAAGTTTCATTTCATGTTGTAGTTATAAATATAATTTAAGAAATACTTAATACATATCTATATTTACATGAATATCCAAAGGGAATTTTAATGCTGTTATATAAAATAGATTTGAAAAAACAAAATAAATTGAAAGAGTATATAAATATAGAACTTACTGTAGTATACTGTAATAATTTGAAAATAATGTTTTTAGAATTAAGAATTTTACTTTTACCAGATATCGGGCAGATCCCCAATGATTATTATTATTATTATTATTATTATTATTATTATTATTATTACTTGTACCTGTATATTTTGATATGCATTGTTCAAGATTTATAAATGTAAAATCTTTTCTTAGGTAGCAATTTTGCAAAATATCTGAAGAATTTTATTGTTGACAGCAATGAAGCTCTCGAGATTAAACTTGGTGAGTAACATTTTGGAAAATTACTATTTCAAGTTAACTAATTTGTTACCACTAATATAATTTTCAATATATAGTAAATTTTTTTAATACCATTCCATGTTTTTACTGTGCAAATATATTATAAAAAGACATTTGTCCCATATTTTAAAATTTTAGGAACATAGGAAAATAGAGACAGTTAGAAGCCACAAGGGCCTATCGAGACTGTCCCAGTCCAAACAAATAACAATAACAATACTAATACATGCACAAAAGACTAAGTATATCCCATCCCCAGTTATCAGTTCATTCATGCAAAGATAAAAGTAAAACTAAGCCTAATTATACATGCAATATTCAATAAACCATCACCCACTACAAAAAAAACTGCCATTAGGCTTAGTCATAGGTTGATCTGTTGATCTAAAAATTCATATATACCCACCAATTTGGCTTAGTCAAGTTATATAATACCTAAACTATCCATATATCTATCTAGCCCCCTTTTAAATTTGACAAGAGAATCACAGTCAACAATCTCTTGTGGCAAGTCATTCCAAAAATTAACAACTCTATTACTGAAAGAGTATTTTCTTAGATCAAGATGGCATGCCTTCTGTTTAATTTTCTTCATCATGTCCTCTAGTTACTCTTCCACGGTCCACTATAAAGTATTTTTCAATCTCTATATTACTGTCAGATGCAAGTATTTTGTAAACTTGTATCATATCCCCTCTGAGAAATCTCCTTTCAACCGAGAACATTCCTAACTCCTTCAACCTCTCTTCATAGCTCTTATTTTCAAAGCCAGAAATCATCCTTGTTGCTCGATGTTGTACTCTCTCCAGCATATCTATGTCTTTTCTTAAATGAGGAGCCCAAACCTGTGCACAATACTCTAATGCTGGCCTAACATAGCTATTATATAGCTTGCTTATAACCTCTTTGCTCTTGTAAACTACATTGCAGTTAATTATACCTAACATCTTATTAGCTCTATTCCTTGCTTCCAAACATTGATCACCCACCTTCAGATTACTGCTAATAATCACACCTAAATCCTTTCTTGGTCCACAGTCTCAAGCCACTCCCCATTCATTTCATAATTAAATCCTTCATTTGAGTAACCTACATCAAGAACTTTACATTTTTTACTATTAAAGTTCATTTGCCATCTCTCTGCCCAACCAAGAAGTCTATCTAGATCACCTTGAAGCTTTATGCATCCATAATTATTCCTTACTGAGGTAACCACTTTGGTATCATCAGCAAACTTAGAAACCTTACATTTAAGACCATTTGTCTAAATCATTTATATATATATATATAAGGAACAAAAGTGGTCCCAGCACAGAACCCTGTGGAACCCCACTCTTCACTGTTTCCCATAATGACTTATTACCATTAAGTAATACACACTGCCTTCTGTTCTTTAACCACTCTTTAATCCAATTGTGTACCATTCCATCTATACCACACTGCGACAACTTTTGCATCAGCCTAACATGGGGTACCTTATCAAAAGCTTTGCTAAAGTCTAAATATATGATATCAACTGGATCACACCTGTCTACACATTCAGTAATATATTCCATAAATTCTAGTAGATTTGTCTGACACGATCTACCCTTTCTAAAGCCATGCTGGGAGTTATATAGTATCTTGTTATCATCTAAATGCTTCTCTATATGACTTTTCAGTAACTTTTCCAAAATTTTCACAACCAGAGATGTTAAACTAACTGGCCTATAGTTCCCTAAATCTTCCTTACTACCTTTTTTAAAAATGGGTACCACATATGCTGTTTTCCAGTCCTCAGGTACCTCTGCAAAAGCAATAGATCGCTTAAAAATCAAATACAGTGCCTTTGCAATACTGCTACTCCCCTCTTTTAGAATTCTACCATACACACCATCCGGACCTGCTGCCTTATTTGGGTCATTATGTTCTAATAAAGATGCTATTTCCTTTAACTCAATTTGAAATGCTGTACACCTATTCATAACATGTATACTAGAGCTATTAGTCTCTAAACTGCTATCCAACCTTTCCTCAGTAAACACTGATGCAAAATAAGCATTGAAAATATCAACCAATTCCTTATCTGAACTTACTAAATTTCCATCAATTTTCCATCAAGGACACATGTCCTTAAATTCACCCCTCACTATTTTAGAGGGGAGAGTTTTTGGAGATATAAACCAACTAGATGCATATGTGCATCATTTGGCATTAAGGGAGTTTTTAAATTTTTTTCCCCTCTGTGATGAAGTTTAAATCTAATAGGATGAATAATGTCAATTTTAACCATGTTAATGAATGTTCACCATCGCTATTAATTCATGTTGATGAATTGCTGTTCACTATTTCTGTTAATTCATTTAATTAAATTAGGGTTAATTTGACAATTGAGAAAAAAAATAATTCAAATTATTTATGATTGAGAGTTAAGACATTATGTATTTTTCTACTACTGACCCTTTCTTCAAAATTTCTAACCCTTGACTCCAGTTACCTCCAAAAATCTTTTGACTGCAGATCCCTCATAACTAAAATATTAATTACATAGGAACATAGGAAAATAGAGACAGTTAGAAGCCACAAGGGCCTATCGAGACTGTCCCAGTCCAAACAAATAATAACAATACTAATACATGCACGAAAGACTAGGTTTATCCCATCCCAGTTATCAGTTCATTATGCATAGTCATGCATAGATAAAAGAAAAACTAAGCCCTAAGTAAAAGTAAGAAAAACTAAACTTTATTGTAAACAATAAAATGTATTATATGCAATATCTCTGTTTTTACTTAACAAACATAGGTTATAAATAATTTAAAGGCATCTTATACATAAATATTTTATTTAACAAATTTATAAACTTTCAGCAGCAAAAATAAGTCACTAACAAACTTTCAGTTATTTTTAATTTATTTATTTTTTATTTTTTTTTATATCAGGTGGGCAAAGGCCTGAGGCCTACTAAATTCCACTGTAGCTGAAAAAAATACATTCTGGTTGATGGAGGCTGACATGTCCAGATACACAGCGTTTGAAAGTATGCAAGTCAAAGTTTGAAAAAAAAAAAACAGGGTGTGTGTTACAGACATTACCAGTAGAGTATATGTAAGATTGAGCATAGTAGTTAAGTCTGGGGTCTGAGAGTTAGACAGAAAAAGGATGAGACTGTGTAGAAAGGTGTGTCGCACAAGCTCTTTTCATTGGAGTAGGTATGTGATGAGAGAGTTCAGAAGAGCAGTGCCTGTTGTAATAGCAATAGTAAAGAGAGAGAGACGCAACAATTTGATGGGCAGAAAGACATTGGAGAGAGTAAGAACAGGAGAGTTGATGAGATGAAAACCCCTAGACTCCACCTTTTCAAGGTGAGCTGTGTGAGTGGATTCACCAAAGATGTCTGAAGCATACTACATACAGGGATGAACAATACCCCTATAGAGAGCAAGCAACTGGAATGGCGTGAAGGGATTCTGAAAGCACCTTAGAATATCCACCCTCTTAGAAGCTTGTTTAGAAAGAAGTAATGTGATCTTTCTAAGAAAGATCACAAGAAAATGATACGCCGAGAATATTAAGATGAAGGTTTGAGTTGTGTGGAAGATTGTAAAGAGATGGAGGAACTGAGTGTTTGAGGCATTGAAAATTATGTTTTCTCTGTCCCAATTTGAAATATGTAAAAGATCAGAGATAAGTTGCTCCTTCTCGAGTCTATTAACTGCTGTTGGTTGGGACGTCTTTCAAACTTAAGGAGTAATGAAGGGTGGTCATCAGCATAGGAGTGGATACAAGATGAAGTAAAAGAAAGAAGATCACTTATGAAAAGTAGGAAAAGTGTTGGGGATAGGAGAGAACCCTAAGGAACACCACTATTAATAGATTTACAGGAAGAATGGTGCCATCTATAACAGCTGCTATAGAACGACTGGAAAGGGGAATTAGAGAGTAGATCGCAGTGAGAAGGATAGATACAGAAAGAGGGAAGTTTAGAAATCAAAGCTGTGTGCCAGACACTATCAAAGGCTTTTGATATGTTCAGGGCCACAGCTAAAGATTCATTGAAGCGCGGTAGACCAATATTCTGAGAGAAGGGAAAGAAGATCACCAGTAGAGTGTTTCTTACGAAAGTCATGCGGGCAATCAGATATAAGATTATAAGAATTGAGATATTTCCAAATCTTCCTGTTACGGATAGATTCAAAAATTTAGAGAGAATGGAAGTTAAAAAAATGGGACAATAATTGGATGGTTGAAAGGGATCCTTCTCCTTTGACACAGGGTGAATGAGTGCACATTTCCAGCAAGAAGGAAAAGTCAAAGTAGAAAGACAAAAACAAAATAGTTTACCAAGGCAGGGTGCAAGCTCAGAAGCACAAGTTTTGAGAACCACAGGAGAAATACCATTGGAACCGTACGCCTAATTAAACTCACAGAGAGCAGAAATGATGTCTTTAGAAGAAATTACAATTTTAGGCCTAAATGAGTTTGACGGGGTTGAAGGAGGAGGTATAGCTCCAGAATCGTCTAAGGTTGAATTAGAGGCAAAAGTTTGAGTGGAGTTCAGCTTTAGAAGGTAAAACAGCAGTTGTGCTGACTGAAGATACTAATGGAGACAAAGAGGAAGAAGCAAAATGCCAGAAAGAGTGTGAGGAAGAGGCGAAAGATTATTGAATTTTCTACCGAGAAAAGAGTTTTTATTGTTATAAAGGATAGATTTTGCACAATTCTGGGATGAAATATAAGTTAGTTATGTGAGTTTCTGGAGTTTGAAGACAGCATTAATTGACGACAGCATCCCTGTACGGAGAGTGTGAGAAAAAGCATAGTTAAACCAAGGTTGGTTTGGTTTAGTAGAAGGGAAAGAATATGGAATGTACACCTCCATGCCAGAAGAATCACCTCGGTTATGCTTTCAGAACATACTGAGGGACCTCTGAGGGCAATAATCGTTCAATGGAAAAACAAAGAAGTAGAACTGCAAGTTTGACCAGCTTTTGGGATCAAAATGCCACAAACGTTTCCTTTCAATTGAAAGGGGTCTTTCTTGCGGAAGACTTGAAGAGATAGAAGAAGATTCAGAGATACGGTGATCGGAGGAACCCTGAAGAGGAAAGAGTTTAACAGTATAAAGAGAAGTATTAGAAGTTAGAAATAGGTCTAGAATATTGAGTTCATCTCCAACACGATCAGGGATACAAGTAGGGAATTGCACCAACTGCTCGTAGTTGATTTGGATAGCGAAATAGAAGGCACATTCACTATTTGTATTATGAGAACTAGAAGAATGTCAATGGTGGTGGTGAACATTGAAATCACTTAATATGATGATTCCAGAGAAAGAAGGAGAAGAGAATAGTCTGTAGAATTAAAAGATAAATAAACAGAACAAATGAATTTAGTAGTAGAATTGCAAGAAAGCCTAAGCCACAAGGTGGAAAATTCAGAAGACTTTAAATTAGAGACACAAGAACAAACAACATTGTTGCAGACGTTGCTCAACATCTGCCTTTGGCTGAAAATTAAGGATAGAGACAGTAAGAGGAGGATAATTTTTTTTTTTCTTTTTTTTTTTTTCTTAAGTGATGTGACTGTAATAGTGTTGTGTGTAAATGGAGAGCCTACTCTGTGTAGATGAGTGTGAAAAGGAGTATCCCATTAGACAACAGGGTGAGATGGGAAGAACCCTTATCATGCCATATACCCAATGTTGGTAATCTCATCGCCTCTGGTGAGCTACTCCCCTCCCCAGTTGGGTTTTGGTATCAGTTTCAGTTAGTATCAATACTAACAAGATTTGCCTAAACAATACTGATGCTCAATATTGACTAATAATTACACAAAACTTTACTGATACCAAAAAATTTCTTGATACTGATACTCAGTTTGTAGATTTTTTGTAGTTAATTAATTATAGTTTGTGGCAAAGCATATTATTCCACCAATCTCAATACTTACACCTCAAAAAACATTACCAACACCTACAACAATCCACACTATTCTAGCATACAAATGTCATATTTTCTCAAAATTTTCCCCAAGCACAGAGAAGGTCCACCCATTAAGGACTCAAAACCACATCCACTAGTGGTCAAAAATACCTTACATTTTGCTAAACCAGGGCTGGGTTTCCCTATCCAAACCCAAATAATATGTGTAACATGGAAAGTTGGTCAGGAATAACATATAACTCAATTTCCCCTGGCTAAGAAATAAACTCCTCAAATTTTGCTTTATATATATATATATATATATATATATATATATATATATATATATATATATATATATATATATATATATATATATATATATATATATATATATATATATATATATATATATATATGCCAACTTGCCCTAGTGCATGATCTTCGTTTTTTCATTAACTTCTGCAACAGTTGCTGTCTCTTTTCTAATTTCTACATTGTTGAACACTGCCTCTCTTCTTCTAGACTTCATCTCTTGTTAACGGAAACTCAGGTGTTTGAGTGTGCTTACAGCAAACCCTACTCTGTTTCCTTCTACTGTCTCTAATGTTGCTCATTTGTGTGCAGTGATGTGTCTCTAATTTGGAGATCTGATTTCTCAACTTTTTGGCTTAAACTTTCTTGCAACTGTAGAAATAATTCATGTATTCTGTCTACTTATCTCCTAACTCTACAGACTATCCAAAATTCATTGACTATCTTAACTCCAAAATAGAACACATTCTTCTTCTCCTTTTTCTGAAATCATCATTTTAGGTGATTTCAATGTTCATCACTGCCAATGGCTTTCGTCTAGATCTCATAATCCACTTGGTGAACTCGCCTTCCAATTTTCTATCCAGAACAACTTTGAGCAGTTGGTGCATATCCCTACCCGTATCCCTGACTGTTTTGGTGATGAACAAAGCATACTTGATCTTTTCCTTACTACTTATTCTTCTCCCTACTCTGTCAAACTCTTTCCTCCTTGGGGTTCATATGATCACCTTCTTATCTCTGTATCTTGTCCTGTCTCTTCAAGTCTTCCGCAAGAACGGCCCCGCCTTCATCGAGGGGACATTTCTGGCATTTCGGTGCCACTAACTGGTCTGACTTGCAGTAGTACTTTTCTGATTTTCCATTGAATGATTACTGTTTCTGTGTTAGGGGTCCCTCTGAGTGTGCTGAGAGCATAACAGAGGTGATTCTCTCTAGGATGGAGGCATATATTCCATATTCTTTCCCTTCTTCTAAATCTAACAAACCATGGTTTAACTGCTTGTTCTCATGCTATCCACCACAGGGATGCTGTCTTCAGGACTACCATTGTCTTCAACTTATATTTCATCCTGGGATCATGCAAAATCTATTCCCCGTAACACTAAGAACTCATTTCTCTGTTTAAAATGCAACAGTTTTACTGGTTCTGTTTCTTATCAACTATAACTTTGCTTCTTCTTCTTTCCCTCCTATAGTTTCTTCTGACGGTTCAACTGCCGTTTTGCCTTCCTCTAAAGCTGAACTCTTCATTCAAACTTTTGCCTCCAATTCAACCTTAGACAATTCCGGAGCTGTTCCTATTCCTTCAACCCCATCGAACTCATTTATGCCTAAAATTGTAATTTCTTCTGAAGATGTCATTTCTGCTATCTCTGAGCTTAATACTAAGAAGGCATACAGTGTTGACAGTATCCCCCCCCCTCCCCGTGGTTCTCAAAACTTATGCTTCCAAGCTTGCACCCTGTCTTGGTAAACTATTTTGTCTTATGTCTTTCTACTCCAACCTTTCCTTCTTGCTGGAAACGTACGCTTATTCATCCTATGCTGAAGAATGGGGACCCCTCCCAATCCTCTACTACCATCATTTTTTTTTAACCTCTTTTCTTTCTCAAGTTTTCAAATTATCCTTAACAGGAAGATTTGGAAACATCTCAATTCTTCTAATCTTTTCTCTGATTGTCAGTATACCTTTCATTGTAAATGCTCTACTAGTGATCTCTTTTTCCCTTCTCTCTGACTCTTGGTCTTCTGCTCTTCAGCATTTTTGTGAATTTTTTTTGCTGTCACTGAACATATCGAAAGCTTTCAATAGAGTCTGGCACAAAGGTTTCATTTCCAAACTTAACTCTTTTGGAATCTATCCTTCTCTCTCTTATTTCCTTTTTAGTCGTTCTATAGCATCTTTTGTAGACGGCCATTGTTCTTCCTTTTAATCTGTTAATAGTGGTGTTCCTCAAAGGATTTATTCTATCCCCAACACTTTTTCTGCTTTTAATTAATGACCTTCTTTCTGTTACTTTATATCCTATCCACTGCAATGCTGTGACTCCACCCTAGATTATTCTTTTCAATTGGAAAGTCCTCTCCCAACAACAGTTAATAGATGCAAGGAAGGTAGCCTTGGAGCAGCTGACATCTAATCTATCTCGCATTTCAAATTGGGGCAGAGAAAACATGGTCATTTCAATGCCACTAAAACTCAATTCCTCCATTTCTCTACACAATCTTCTGCACAACTATGATGTCTTCTTTGAAAGCACTCAACTCAAACCTTTATCTCTTAAAAATTTTGTTGATGTTTTTTATGGTCATTTTCAATGAAACCAAACCCCAATTCGTCCATCTCTCTACTCTGCACAATCTTCCGTACAACTATGATATTTACTCCAAAAACACTCAACTCAAACCCTTTATCTCTTCATAATTTTCTTGGTGTTTCTACTTCTCTTTGTAAACAAGTTTCAAAAAGGTTAGGTGTTCTCAGGCGCCTTTAGTATTTCTTCACTCTACTCCTCTATATAGGGGTGTTCATCCCTGTATGGAATAAGCCTCACACATCTGGGGTGGTTCTACTCATACAGCTCTCCTTGAAAAGGTGGAGTCTAGGTCTTTTTGTCTTATCAACTCTCCAAGTCTCTTTCTACACTTCAATTTGTTGCATCACACTATTACTATTAGAATGGATACTGCTCTTCTGAACTCTCTCATCACACACCTCCATTGAGAAGGGCTAGTGCGACTTGACTTTCTACACAGTCTCATCCTTTTTCTACCCAAGTCTCTGACCCCAGACATAACCACTATTTCCAATCTTACATGTACTCTACATGTAAAGCTAGAACACACTTTCTTCATCTATTTTCTCAATTTCCTATGACTTACACACCTTCAAACAACGTGTATCAGGTCATGTCAGCCTTTAATTTGACCAGATTTCCGACTTTCTTCCTAACTGGTAGAAATTTTAGTAGGCCTCTGGCATTTACCCACCAGTGGTGAAATATATATATATATATATATATATATATATATATATATATATATATATATATATATATATATATATATATATATATATATATATATATATATATATATATATATATATATATATATATATATATATATAGTTAGATCACCGTGCGATGTAGAGGATCCAAAAACTTCTTTTAGGCCAGATATGTCACATCAGATTTATGGTGACAGGTTTGAATATTTCATCTGGTTTTGATAATTTTCATGAAATTTTTATTTACCTTTTAAATTTTTTTATTTATCTTCAAATTTTTTTTATTTAGTGAACAAATATTTGGATATAGGGGACTAAAAATAAGATTGTACTACTCTGCATCTCGATTAACAACTTATATCTCACATACTTTTGAAGGAAAAGTTAATCCTGAGGAGAATGAAGGTGTGAAGGTAATGTACTTTTCATTTTATATATATATATATATATATATATATATATATATATATATATATATATATATATATATATATATATATATATATATATATATATATAATTTTATTAACTGCTAGTGATGTTATAATTTCGAGGAATCGAACCCGGGCCCAAAAGATAGAAGTCCGTTGTGCTGACCACTACTCCACTGATGGTTCAAAAGGAAATAATCCAGAACTTCTACTGACATATCTCGCCTAGTGAAAAGTCCCTTCAATATTTCCCCGACCACAATTTGGGCGTAGCGTCAACATGGACCAGGTTCTATCCTGAGTATAAATCGCAGTGCAAATGTTATAATTTTTATAACTACTATGATTAGCCTTGGAGCAGCTAATAAATAAATAATAAATAACGATTCCATGGTTGATTTATCATAGTGGTTATTCAAAATTATAACATTTGCACTGGGATTTATACTCAGGATAGAACCTGATCCATGTTGACGCTACGCCCAAGTTGTGGTCGGGGAAATATTGAAGGGACTTTTCACTATGCGAGATATGTCAGTAGAAGTTCTGGATTATTTCCTTAAATTCAGAAGAGTAGTGTATATTGTAATAGAGACAGTATAGAGAGAATGGCGCAACAATTCACAGGCAGAAAGAGACTGGAGAGAATTACTCAGAGCGGAAGAGTTGATAAGACGAAAAGCCCTAGACTCCACCTTTTCAAGAAAATGAGTGAACCATCCCAGATGATGTGTGACACTCCATACAGGGGCAAACAGCAACCCTATAAAGAGAGAGCAATGGAGGTGGTATGAAAAAATTATGAAGTCACCTCAGAACACCCAACATCTTGTTTAGAAAAAGAAGTAAAGTGTTCATTCTAAGAACGATCACAATAAAAGAAAAACTGAGAATATTATGGATGGACAAAGGTTTGAGTTGTGTGTGTTTTTGAAGATGTCATAGTTGTATGGAAGGTTGTGTTGAGAAGAGAGATGGAGGAACTCAGTTTTTAAGGCATTGAAAACAACTTGCTTTCTCTGCCTCAATTTGAAATATGAGAAAGATCAGAGGTTAGTTGCTTCAAGGCCACCATTCTAGCGTCAATTAATTGCTGTTGGGAGATGTATCTTTCAGATTGGAAGAAGTAATGAATGGTGGAGTCATCAGCATAGAAGTAGGTAGGTGATTAAGTAATTGAGAGGTCTTTAATGAAAAGTAGAAAAAAAGTTGGATATAGGACAGATCCCTGAAGAACAGTACTATTAATAAATTTAAAGGAAAAACGTGGCCTTCTACATCAGTTGCTATAGAACAACTGAAAAGGAAATTAGTGAGGATAGATTCCGAAAGAGGGTAATTTAAAAATCAAAGCTTTGTGCCAGACTCTTTCAAAAGCTTTTGACATGTCTAGCACAACAGCAAAAGATTCACCGAAATGCCAAAGAGTGGAAAACCAAGAGTTAGAGAGAAGGGATAGAAGATCACCAGTAAAGCATTTTTTACGAAAGTTATACTGGCGATCATAGATAAGAAGAGCATTTTAGATCTTTCCAAATCTTAACAAGAAACTTTAGAAAGAACGGGGGTTGAAGAAATGGGACAGTAGTTGGAGGTTTGAAACGGGCTCCCCTTCTTCAGCACAGGCTGATTGAGAGCACATATCCAGCAAGAAGGAAAAATTTAAGTAGAAAAAACAGACAAAATAGTTTACCAAGGCACAGTGCAATTTTAAAAGCACAAGTTTTGAGAACCACAGGAAGGATATCATCATTACCATACACCTTCTTAGTGTTAAGCTCAGAGAGAGCAGAAATGACATCTTTAGGAGAAATCAAAATTTTTGGCGTAAGTGAGTTGGGGAGGTTGAAGTAGAAGGTATAGCTCCAAAATTATCTAAAGTTGAGTTAGCAAAACATTTGATCAAAGAATGTAAAACGTTAGTTTTGCCGAAAGAAGATACTAAAAGTGGGAAAGAGGAAAAAAGCAAAGTTAGAGTTGATTTTTCTTGCAAGAGCATAAGGAAGAAGAGCCAGAAAAATTGTTGCATTTTGGACTGAGAAACAAGTATTTGATGTTACAAAGATCAGATTTTGAACAATTCCGGGATGAAATATAAATTGCATGCTTTTCTGAAGTTTGAAGGCAGAATCTCTTTGGCAAATAGGACGAGAACAGGCGTAGTTAAATGAAGGTTTGTAAAGTTTAGTAGAAGGAAAAGATTATAGAATGTATGTCTCCATGCCACAAAGAATCACCTCGGTAATGCGCTCTGTACACTCTGAGAAACCTCTCCCATCTAAATGATAATCTTTCCACAGGAAATCAAAGTACAATCACAAGTCCAACTTGCTTGTGGCACCAAAATATCAAGGTGACAGCGTTTTTATTGTGGAAGACTTGAAAAGATAGAAGATGATTCAGAGATAAGAATAGAATTTGACAGTATAAGAAGGAGGATTGGAAGTTAGAAAAATTTCTAGAATTTTGGGTTCATCTCTAAGACGTTCATGGATACGAGTTAGGAGCTGCACCAACTGCTCAAGGACATTTTGGATGGAAAATGTGGAAGGTAAGTTCACCGGCTCTATCATGATAACTAGAAGAAAGTCATTTACAGTGGTGAACACTGAAATTACCTAACATGATGATTTCTGAGAAAGGAGAAGAAAAGAGAATGTGCTTTATTTTGGAGTTTAGATAGTCAAAGAATTAGGAGAGAAACAGAACAAATTAATGGCAAGAGAGCTTAAGCCAAAGGTGGAAAATTCAGAATACTGCAAAGTAGAAACATGAGAACAAACAAAATCTTTGTGCATAAATGCACAATAATCATCATTGGCTGAAAATTTAGGATAGAGACCGTAAAAGAACACAGAAAATGGTTTGCTGTCTGAATGCTCAAGCACCTGAGTTTCTTTTCAGAATAAGAGGTGACATCTAGATGAAGAGAGGTGGTGTTCAACAAAGTGGAAATTGGATTGAAAACCGCAAATGTTGGTGGTTACAATTATTGGTATTGGTAAATTTTTTGGTATCGCTCCATCCCTAATTTTAAACCTCCATAGCAAATACAATAATCTTTCCAGCTCCTCATCTTCGCAATCTTCTTGGCATTTTGTTAAAAATGTTGATTCCTTATTTCTTCCTATGGCATCTTTACTGTCTTAGCTTCTAAAGCTGAACTCTTTACTCTAACTTTTGCTTTTAAATCCACATTAGATGAATCCAGAGCTAATCCTCCTTCTCCACCTATCTAGCAAATTTAAATCAAAAATTAATTTTTGTATTTAGCAATAAGGTAATATTAAGAGAGCCTATGATCTTGAAAATATTCCTATAATTCTTCCAAGCTGGCTCCTGCCTTTATAAACTGTTCTTTGTTGATCAACTTCTACCATTTCCTCCTCCTTAAAGTGTGTGCTCATCCAATTTGGCTAAGAAAAAGGAGACCTCTCAAACCTCTATTTTCCTATTATATAGTATCCTATATTTCAGTTTTCAAGCTGTCCTTAGTAAAAAGATTTGTAAACATCCTAATTCTTGTAATCTTATTGTATCTCCCAGATCTTGTAAGAGAATACTTATGCTCCCCTTCATTCAAAATCTTCAGTGAATGGATATTTAGCCAAGTTGTCATTATCTACAGCTTAAAAAAAATGTATTTTAATAAAAAATAAACTAATACATATATAGCTTATTTTTCATTATTATTTACAAATTTTGAAGTTTGAAAATTAATTTGGTTATCTATTAAACTTTTTATCCATTCATCAATATATTTTTATAGGAACAGATTACAGTAAATAATGTTGTGTTAAAATTGAAATTCTTTATTTTACTACTTAATAGAAAATAAAATTATTGTATCGTAAGTTAAATTTTTAAAAATATCTTGGTGTTTTTCTTGTGTATTTGAATGCCAAAACTATTTTTACTACTTGCATTTATAAGTTAACATCTCTTCCATATTTTTATAAATCATATTACTCCAATCAATTTTTTAAAGAACATTAATATGCCATTTTTATTTTGCCATTTTCTATATTAAAATTTTATAAAAATACATTTTTTGTCTTTTGTCTTAAAATTTTTTAAAATTTGTTATATGGAACCTTCGCAGAAGTTAAATAAAAAAAATTAAGAAAATTTGCAATTATATTTATACCATTATTTCATACAGTTATATAGGAAATTGAAGGTATATTTTCCTACTCTAAAAAAAAGTTATGATTCAGTATAAGACTAAAGTGTTCATTTTTTAAGGAAATATTGCTTATATCTTTAAACAAATCCACACATACTTCAGATCTTAAAACGTAATCCAGACACTGGAACTTTTTTTTTTTTTTTTTTGAATTGATAAATATATGGTCAAGTCAAAGCCAAATTCTGTTTTATCACTATATATATTACCGTGTATATATTATATATAATATATATATATATATATATATTATATATATAATATAATATATATATATATATATATATATATATATATATATATATATATATTATATATATAGCCTGATGATGTTATAAAACCTCTCGCTGAAAAGATACCTTCAGGTTATTTAACAAATTTGGGAGATTTTATTCAGTCATTGAACAAAGATGGAAATTTTAAACCTTTTGGTGAAATGCTTCATCGTTTTACTTTGAAGACTGGTAATTATTAATGTTTTAGATATTTTTATTTATTTATAAGGTAGTTTAGTATGCATCATAGACGATATTTTCTGAGTGGGAGCTAATTTCTCTCCCGTCCACCCCATCCTAAGTTCGCACATCAAAGGCTTTTGCTCTTAAATCGAGGAGGGAAACTTATCTATAGAGTTATGTTCAAGGTATTGAACTTAAAAACCTTTGCCACATGATCTTGATTAATTATCACATACAATTTAAATAATGATCTATCTGTTTGAAATATTTCTTTTTAAAAAGTAAAATTTTGAATTAAAATTACTATGATTGCATAGGGTAGAAGATTTAAGATTGAAAATTAAATTCTCTTAACTACTTTATAAGTAGACTTAAATTTATAATAGTTTATAATAAGCAGTATTATTTTCTTTTGTTATATGCTCATTATTTATAAGAACATAAATGTAGAGACAGCAAGAAGCCACAAAGATCTATCGAGAATGTCCCATTCAAAGTTAATGTAAATAACTGTACTCAAATTTGCATATTTTAATTGTTTCAGGAAATGAAGAAGAAAAGGTGTTTGAAATTTACTTTCATGATATATCTCCCAAAGGATTTCTGGAATACCATGAACGACTTCAGACATTTTTGTTGTTGTTTATTGATGCTTCTTCATACATTGATACAGATGATGAACGATGGAGGTTTTTCTTAGTGTATGGACTTTGATTGTTTCTTTCCTTTAATAATAAGTATTAATATTGAAATCCTGCATTTGCTATATATATATATATATATATATATATATATATATATATATATATATATATATATATATATATATATATATATATATATATATATATATATATAGTGATGAAGTGAAGTATCAGGAAAATTTTTACCAAATACCACATCTTTTAACTGAGCAATATATATATATATATATATATATATATATATATATATATATATATATATATATATATATATATATATATATATATATATATATATATATATATATATAATATATTCTCCCTGGAAGGGTTTTCACCCTGTTAGTGGGACCAGAATATTTCGCCATCTGCTCTTAAAAGTCACTTTCCTAGAGTGCTCTAAAATGTCATGTTTTTTGGCTTGTTTGTTCAGTGCCAGTCCTTGAGTTTCATCTAAACTTCCGGGTAGGGTTTTCAATCTTTCAGTGGGACTAGAACCTTCTCCATCTAACCTCTAAACACTTTTTCAAAGAGCTCTCCAGATGAGCATGCTTCTCAGAGCTGTGGTTTCCCATGCTGGTCCTTGAGTTGTTGCAAGCAGTAAGCAATAAATATAGGACCGGGTTGCTAGTCCTGTCGCCCATATATATATATATATATATATATATATATATATATATATAATATATTATATATATATATATATATATATATATATATATATATAATCCATCCTTTGGAGGACATAGGCCAGAAACCTACAAAATTCCATAGAGTTGAAGAAATACCGGAAACCTGTTAAAATTTCACGAGTTGGAGGGAAGTCAGAATCACAGTCAGTTAATGGCGAACATGCCTCGATATACGGCGTTTAAAAGTGTGTAAGTCAAAGGAAGTGGGGAAAATAGACAGGGGGAGTGTGTTCCAGATTTTACCAGTTGAATACATGTAAAATTGATCATGCCTGTTTGAGAGTTGGGCAGCGAAAGGTGCAGACTGTAGAAAGGTGTTTAGCTCGAGCCCTTCTTTGTTTAGGAGGTATGCGACGAGAGAGTTCAGAAGAGCAGTGTCTCGTAATAGAGAAAGCATAGAGAGTATGACAACAATTCGACTGTCAGGAAGAGACTAGAGAGAATTGGTAAAAGCGTAACTTAAGATGAGAAGTCCTAGACTCCATCTTTTCAAGGAAAGCTGTATGATGGACCATCTCAGATGTGTAATGCATACTTCAAAATGGGGCGAACAACACCCCTATAAAGAGCAAGTAACTGGTAGTGTGAAAAAAATACAAAGGTGCCTCAGAACACCCAACCTCTTGGAACATTGTTTAGAAAGAGAAGTAATGTGTTCCTTCTACGAAAGATCACAAAAAAAGAAACACCAAGAAAATTAATAGCGGACAAATTTTAAGTTGTGTGTTTTTGAAGATGTCATAGTTGTATGGAAGGTTGTCAAAAGAGAGAGAGAGGAACTGAATTTTTGAGACATTGAAAGCAATCTTTTTTTCTCTGCCTCAGATTGAAATACGAGAAAGGTCAGAGATCAGTTTCTCCAAGGCCACCATTCTTGCGTCGATTAACTGCCGTTGGGATTGGGGTCTTTCAAAATGGAAGGAGTAATGAAGTATGGAGTCATTAGCAGGAGTGGATCCTTGATTAAGTAATTGAAAGGTTTCCAGAAAAAGTGGAAGTTAGGACAGATCCCTGAAGAACACCGCTATTAATAGATTTAAAGGAAGAACTGCTGCTCTAAAACGACCGAAAAGAAAATCAGAGAGGATATTTTCCGAAATAGGGAAGTTTAAAAACAAAGATTTGTGCAACATTATCGGAGGCTTTCGATATGTCTAGCGCGAGATTAAAAGATTTACTGAAATGCCGAAGATAGGAGAATCAAGTGTCAGAGGGAAGGGAAAGAAAATCACCAGTAGAATTATTTTTTTTTTTTTTTACGAAAGCCGCCATACTGGCGTTTAGAGATAAGATTAGAAGATTTGAGATATTTCCAACACTTAAGACTCTTTAGAAAAAAATGGGACTGTAGCTGAAGGGTTGGAGAGGTCCCCCTTTTTTTCGGCACATGCTGAATGAGAGAAGATTTCCAGCGAAAATGGAAGATTGAAGTAGAAGGACAGAGACGAAATATTTTGCCAAAGAAGTGTGCAAGCTGAAAATCACAAATTTTGAGAATCATAGGAGGGATACCATCAGTACCGTTCACCTTAGTGTAAAACAGAGAGAGCAGAAATGGACTTCTTTAGAAGAAATTACAATTTTAGACATAAATTAGTTGGGGGGTGGGGGTTGAATGAGGAGGTATAGCTCCTAAATTATCTAAAGTTAAATTGGTGGCAAAAGTCTGAGCAAAAAGTTCAGTCTTTGAAGAAGTTAAAATGGCAATTGTGCTGAACGAAAATACTAGTGGAGGAAAAGAAGAGGAGGCAAATTTTGAGTTCACATTTTTCTTTTGCAAACTGTCTGAAAGAGAGGAAGAAGAGCCATAAAAATTATTGCATTTTGTACTGAGAAATGAGTTTTTGGTGTTACAAAGAACAAGAACAGATTTTGCACGGTTTTTGGTTTGAAAACAACGGTAATTCCTGAAGGCAGCATCCCTGCGGCAAATAGCACTAGAGTAAGAAGAATTACACCAAGGTTAAGTAGAAGGGAAAGATGGAATGTAGTCTCCATGCCATAGTAACGCGCTCTGCACAAGCATATAGAGAATACGGAAGCGATAATCATTCCACTGGAAATCAAGGAAGTACGACCGAAATTCCGACCAGCTTGGCCACAGAAATGTTACAAACGTTCCCTCGAAATACGCTGTAGTCTTTCTTGCGGAATATTTGAAAAGATGGGTGAGGGTACAAGATAAGAGAGCGATGAGAAGAACCCAGAGGAGTATAGAGTTTGACAGATAAGGAGAACGATTAGAAGTTTAAATGAAGACGATCAGGGATATTAGTAAGGAGCTGCACCCACTTCTCACGGTCGTTTGGGATGAAGAATTGAAAGGCACGTTCACCGGCTGTATCTTGAAAGTTAGAACATCGAAATCACCTAATACAATAATTTGTGAGAAAGCAGAAGAGAGAATGTTTTCTGTTTTGAAGTTTAGATAGTCGAAGAATTTAGGATAGTCAGTAAATTAGGAGATAAACAAATGAATTTAGACCTAGGAATGCCAAGAGAGCTTAAGCCACAAGGTGGAAAATTCAGAAGACTTCAGATTATGCACATAGGCATAACAACCTCTTTTGGCTGAAAATTGAAGACAGAGACAGTAAGATGAAACAGAAAATGGTTTGCTATCAGAACGCTCAGTCATCTGAGTTTCTGTCAAGAATAAGAGGTCAGGTCTAAAAGAAGGTGGTGTTCAACAAAATTGTATTGAAGACCGCGAATTTTGCATAAATTAAAGATGAAAATAGACCATGCACTAGGGCACGTTAGATGCATAAAAAGAACTAGGTATTACAGATAGCAGGAAACTTAAATTTTATGGTCATTAAATATTTTCAATCTTATTTCAACCTTCATGAGTTCAGTAAAAAAAATTGGTATTGGTTAAAAAAAATTTTTTATCACTTCATCCCTAATATATATATATATATATATATATATATATATATATTATATATATATATATATATATATATATATATATATATATATATATATATATATAATATATATATATATATATATATATATATATATATATATATATATATATATATATATTACCATAACCTACATATCAGAGTAGCGTGAACTACATACTAGTAGCTTTTTGTAGGAAAATAAATTTTTTTAACAATGGTTTTTAAGTATTTTTGAAGGTTAAAGCATACTTTAAAAGTATTATTATAAATTCAAATTATTTTTATCCAAAACAGTTAAGTTCTATCGTTTTGTTAGTTCATACAGTTGTTTTACAATTTTTTTTGTTGTAAATTTTATAGTTACGTAAAAAGAATTAAGTTTTTTTAATTGTAAAATCAATTTTTACCATATTTTCCTTTCCCTTGAAATCTACTTCAACTCATTACAGACTCATTCTTTTCTTGAGTCATTTCTCCCAGATAAAGATGTATGTGAAAAAAAGAATTTAAAATTTTATATTTTTACAAGTACTACTACAAAATATTAATAGTTTTCATTGTTTTTTATTATTTAGAGCTAATGTCTTATTAGCCTTGGGAATAGTTGTTCCCTATAATTTTACTGTATAAATAATTTGTTTCATGGTGCAGATATAATGCTTATACACAGACTGTTTTTTTGTCAGTTGTATGC
>SEYY01007428.1:47500-64593 GCA_009176605.1 Armadillidium nasatum
TTCAGTATCAATTTTGCTATGCGACTTCAAAATAGCTAGATATTACCGATATCAGAAAACCAAAATTTTATGGCCATTGATTACTTTGCATCATTGTTTCAATTTTAATGAAACTCGGGGGGGGGGGGGAATTTTTTGGTATCGTATAAGAATCTGTTTAAATTTTGGTATTGCTTCATCATATATATATATATATATATATATATATATTATATTATATATATATATTATATATTTATATATATATATATATATATATATATATATATATATATATATATATATATTTTAAGTACTGTATTTTACACACACCTTTTAAAAACTTATTACTGTTTCTCTTCACCAGTTTATTGGCCACTGTTTTTAAAAGTTGCCCCTCAAAGATTGTTTTCAAGGTGTCCATCTGCCATTCTAGGTCTGGTTTTTTATTTTTTTATTTTCAGTGGCGAAAACAGCTACTCAGAAGCGTCAGTGCTTCTGCACGGTAACATCTTTAACACATGTCGAATAATTAAGGAAGATTTTTTTTTCACCATATTTATAATAGAATTCCAAGAGTCCCTGATTGGAAACTTTTATTTTAAATCTATGTTGTACTTCATATTAACATATTCCATTTGCATATTACCTGTTTCATCTTCAACTAATAATGCAGTGAACTATTAGGAACAATAAATAATCATAGACTGTAGTTTTCGGAGGACGTGCATTTCTCATGAATGCTTCATGTTTATTTTATTTTCTCTACTTTTCTAGGTATGAAAAATATATAGTAAATGGAAATCCACATTATGCTGTTGCTGGATATTCCACAGTTTATGAATATTATGCTTACCCTTGCAACATGCGGCCTCGAATATCACAGATGTTAATATTGCCTCCTTTTCAAAGAATAGGAGTTGGAGCTGGATTGCTGCAAACAATATATCAACACTATAAAGTTAATCCTAAAGTCATCGACATAACAGGTTTATATTATTTTTATTGTCAACACAAATCTGTAGTTTTATTTTATATATATATATATATATATATATATATATATATATATATATATATATATATATATATATATATATATATATATATATATATATATATATATATATATATATATTTAATATATATTATTTGTTGAGTAGTAGACACAACCCTTTTCTCATATTTAAATATTTGTTAGTTGAAGATCCGTCAGAGAGCTTTCAACGACTAAGAGATTATGTTGATGCTAGAAACTGTCAAGAGTTAAAGGATGTTTCTTTTAGTGATCTTCCAGAACTGACATCTGAAGTTTTGGAAACTGTTCAAAAAGATCTTAAATTGTGCAAAGTAAGTAATTCTATTTGTATAAAGAATGTTAATAGAGCATATGCTTTCTTAGTTTTATGTACTGTTCTTGTTGAATAAAGCTATCACGATATTTATCCTTTTTATCTAAGGTCTACAAGAATAATAATATTTAAACTAGATTTCTTGGGAATTATTTATTTCCTTCAGCTATTTGTGCATAATGCTCAGTCTCACAAGTTTCTGAGCTATGAAACCGATATTTATAATTTTAAATTATAATTTGCTACATTTGTACAAGTTTCCGTACGGCGATATCACTGGTTTCAGACGAGCGAAGTATTCTAGACCTTATGAATGGAGACATAGTGACTTTGAGTTTTTTTTTAAATCCATTTCTTTAGATTTAAATATATTATTTGGTGTGATGATTATATTAGATTATATTGTTCAGTGTATTCTGCAAAACAGTTAATATTAATGTCAGCTTTAACTATTTGTGTTTTATTGACATTGGATGCCTTGTAAGACCATTAGACACACACGCACATACATATACACATCGCGTACACAAATATGAAATATCATCTGACCTTATTAGGGGTGGTTAAAGGGATGAGTATTTTAGGGCAATAAAGGATTAAATGCGTTTTCATTTCATTTTATATAATCATAAAATGGTTACCAAGCCAGTCTGAGGAAGAGACTGATATCATTTGCCTCTTGTGTTTTATTTTATAGTTTGAATGCCGTCCCACTGGATTCGATAGAATTTGAAATCATTCTTAACCCATGAGTCCAAGTCTCTATGTAGCTCCAAATATTACTCTTCACTATTTTTATAAGATGAGACTGAAGTTATATTTTAAATGTATTTTTTTATGCCATCTACCTTTCCAGCATTCAGGTTATAATGATATTTGCTCAACTACCTTAAAACTTTAAGGTTAGATATTTAAGTTTTTCTCATTTTTTTTTAATATTGATTTCCCTTTAATATATATAAAATGTATTTCAGAGGCAAATTAGAAGAGTATATGAAATTTTAAAATTACAAAAAATTAATAGACAAGATGAAAAAGAATATAAGGAATATCGTCTGTTTGTCAAAAATAGATTGAATGCTCCATTTAGGGTAAGTATATATATATATATATATATATATATATATATATATATATATATATATATATATATATATATATATATATATATATATATATATATATATATATATATATATATATATATATATATATATATATATATATATATATATATATATATATATATATATATATATATGGGTGGCCCTTAATTTTCAACTTTTGAATTTTTTTGCTCCCAACCCCAAATCTTACTCCATTGTGTATAAAACTAACATATATTAAATATTAGTTCAGTTGATCAAAATTAAGATGGCCCCCAAAGGCCTAAAAGTTTGAAAATTCACTCATTTTTTTTTCTTTTGTTTTACATGTGTATGGTTTACAAATATTTTTTTGGGAAAAAAACAGACAAAATTGAAATATAATTTTTTCCCCATATTTCAGTCATACGACTACATTCAACAAAGATTAGCAAGGGCATTGTGATTACACCTCTTTTATTAGGCTTGTTTTAGTAGTATCTGCATACCTTTTTCTGTGTTTAGCAACAATTTGAAAAATGTACTGTTTTTCTTTTTCATTTTTGGTTAAAAGGTTTTGATAATCCTGTATCAGTTTCACTCATCTCTCTGCTATATCATTTACAACTACAACGCTTCTCAATATCTCTAGTCCACTTGGGAAATTTTCATCATCTTGCCAGGTTGAGGGATTCTTTTTAAGAAAATTTATATTGATTGCAAATCTTGAGAAGAATAATTTAGATTTGGCTGTAATGAAGTATGAAAAATCTGTCTCTTTTAAACTATTGGCATCTTCAACTTTTATTCAATTCTCATAAATGTTGTCATCTGTTGTTATTATAGTAGCCATTTTTTGCTTAATATATACTGGTACATCATAATCAAAGAATGCGAATGCAGCGGTTTCTGGCGCTAAATGCTATAAGTGGTTTGCAAATTTTTTTTGCGCTAGTACTACTAATATCTTGATCCAAATCCTTAAACTAGATTAATTTCAATAAAAAATTGTATTGTGATTTTTTTTAGTGGTGCAATAAACCAAGCTCTCAAATAGAGTGTGATAAGAAAAACACATATTCTTCTGATCGAATCGCTCTCTCTTTTGGTCAATTAAAACTGATTTTGATAGAAATAGATTTTAAAGGCATAAATCGCCATCGACATCAACCGGACTTGGCTCACAGCTCCAGGAATGCGTAGAGTATCGAGAAGTATCAATGCCAATTGTAATATTTCCCGATAATCATCTCTTTGCTGCTTCTGACTTAACTTTTCTTCTAAAAATTTCAATATACTTCGACTGACATCCTTGCCAACAACTTCTGTCCAGCAGCGATATTTTTTCCTGTTTATGGTTGACCGTGTTTCCCTAAATCTTTTAAACAAATTTATATCCGGTCAAGAACTTGATCCCATTAATAGATCAAAACAACTTTTCAATACTAATTCAAAGTTGTGATGTCGACATGGAAGGTAGAGCAAATCCCGATCAAACATTCTTTCCATATTTATACAGGCACCATTTACTCTGCCGGTGTTGCTTGCTGTTGTGACCATATAAACTCAACCTGTTTTTTCTATGAAGGTTGTTTTTTGATTAGAGTACATGATATTTTATCTAGAAAATTAAAGATCAGGTGTTATGTTGCATAGTTTGGCAATGGTATATTGTAAGGATATAATTGTTTCAGTGGATGATAGTACGATTGCATTTTTCACACTCACTAATTATTACAGATCTTATATATATATATAGAAGAAGAAATCAATATAAAATACGACAGTTCCTATTTCTTGGCTATACATCCCAATTCATTAATAAACAATATCTTAAAGCAAAATAACATTTACACAGCAACCAAAAAAATCACACCTTATGAAATTTCAAAAAATGCAATCGTACTACCACACACTGAAACAATTAGATCCTTACCATATACCATAGCCACACTATGCAACATACCTGATCTTTAATTTTCCAGATAAAATATCATGTACTCTAATCAACAACGACACAACCTTCATAGAAAAAACAGGTGAAGTTTATATGGTACCTTGCAATACATGTGACTTCTCATATTTCAGTGAAACTATTAAATCTTTACGAGTACGAATCGAACAATATAAAGCTAATATAAAAAGATGCCATTCAAGCAGTGCAATATTTTTATATATTATACACCAACATAAAATAAATTGGGAGAATGACAGATTCATCTTCTCTTCAAAATCGAAAATTCCATATTGATTGGTGGAATCATTCTTTATAAAAAGTTTAAAGAATTTCAACATTTCCTCCGGATTTTTTGAATTAGACACATTTTTAACAGGATATCTAAGAATAAATTTTAAACAACTTTTGCATACAATGAACAGTAGTCAGATTACATAATTTGCAGTCATTTTTTTCTGGATTTTTTTCATACATTAGACAACACATAGGTTTCTTGGCTGCTTTCAATATCTTTAGTCCAGTTCTGTCTGACGAGAGGGAGGGGTAAACTCTCTGAAACGTCACGATTAACTTTTTAACTCTTCTTATTTACTTTTTAAACCTAATGTTATCTCCATTTTAGTGTTTTACTTTTTATTATTTCATTAAAAGTGGTTTTAAAAAGAATCGAAATATATATATATATATATATATATATATATATATATATATATATATATATATATATATATATATATATATATATATATATTATATATATATATATATATAATATATATATATTATATATTTAGGATGGAGCGATACCAAAATTTTACCGATACCGATACCGACCCCCGATACCGATACCTCTATAATAAATACCGATACTGATATATAATATATAATATATATATATATATATATATATATATATATATATATATATATATATATATATATATAATTATATATATATATATATATATATATATATATATATATATATATATATATATATATATATATATATATATAATATATATATATCACAGCTAGGAAGGTATTAGAGTATTATATAGGAATAGAAGAGCATGCTTGAGAGAAAACAGAATGGAGACTTGAGTTTTTCTATGTAAATAATGGTCTAAGACAGGGTTGTGTAATGTCTCCGTGGTTATTTAATTTATTTATTGACAAATTGGTGAGAAAGATGGATAGGGTAGGGAAAGTGGTGAGAATGAGGGAGCAACATGGAACGCGAAATGCAAATTTGTTGATGTATGCAGATGACGATATACTTTTACTGAGACACAGGAGAATTTGAAAGTATTGGTGGATGAGTTTGTAAAGGGTTGTGATGTATATCTATATACATAAGAGTAAAGTGTTGTGGATGAAAAATGGGGAGGGAGGGGAAAGGGGTGTAAATGAGGGAGATGATTTCCAAATTAAAAAGGTGGGTAGGAAGAAATCGAAACCAGTTACCTAAGTTTCTGGGGGTGATATTTGGAGAGGGAGACGTTAGTATGGGCAATGAAGTTGGGCATAGGATAAGAGAAGGTGATAAAGTGTTGGGTGGTTTGAAGGATATTTAGAGTAGAGAAATGTTACCAAGGGAGGTGACGATGAGAATGTTTGAGGTTTGTTGTATACCGGTGGTTATATATGGGAGCGAAGTATGGAGGTTGAACTCGAGGAAGAGAAAAAAATAGAAGTTTTCGAAATGAAGGGTCTGAGGGTGGTTTGTGGTGTTGGTAGAAGGGATAGAGTCAGGAATATTACCTACATATTGTATATGTAGGTAATATTTTATATAGATTGTGAGAATGGTCATAGTTTATTATATATATATATATATATATATATATATATATATATATATATATATATATATATATATATATATATATATATATATATATATATATATATATATATATATATATATATTTGAGGGTATTTAATTTTCATTATGAGTACATGGAGAGTATATATTTTCAAAATTTAACTTTTAGTTATAAGATGTATTGTGGTTATGAACCGACCGGGGCCCCGGCCCCGGCTAAAAATCAGGGAAAACCGGGGTTGCCGGCCGGGGTTAAAATGACAAATTATACAAAAAAAAATTTTTTTTTTTTAATTTTCAGCAGATTCTGCTGAAACTTTCAGTGTATATACATTTTTTACCGGTAAGAAAAGTCCATTTCTAGTGATTTTCCGAGTCTTTTACGGTTAAAAGGTTTTTTTTTTTTTTTTGTGGAAATTTTACCCTTTTTCAATAGAATGGCGGTGCCAAACCACTTTTTAGAATGAGCTGAAAGTTGGACTATTTATTCAAAATTAAATGGGATACAAAAGTCTCTAATAAACTTTTGTTCCCAGAGTTATAGAAAAAATGTTATAAGCCAAAAAACTGACAACTATAGAAAAAAAATTTTTTTGAACTAAAAAAATCCACCTTTTCAGGCAAATCTTTTTTTAAAAAATACAACTATAACATTTCCTATTTTTGGTGTGTATAGAGGAGGGGTGGGGCTACAAATTCCTCTATGTACTTTATTCGATGAGATTCGTTGGTTTTGAGATATAGCCTTCAAAAAGGTCCATTTTTGGCCAAATTTCAAAATTCCCAAAGTTTGAGAGGCTATATCTCGCTTCAAACAAAGGGCATTTAAAAATGCACTAAATAAAAATTGTTGCCCTGTTCCTCTTCTAAACAATATTCACAAATAAAAAAAAATAGTAGGTAGCGTTTTTTTTTTTAAATAATTTTTTCCTCCAGAAGGGTACGATTTTTGCAAAAAAAATTTCAAGTGCTTATAACTTTTTTCTAGACGTGATATCAAAAATCTATTCCCACCAATGCAAGAAATTGGGGCAAAGGTATTCAGTTAAATTTTCAGCTCATGTGGACCAGTGGTTTGACCCAGTTATTCATTTTTTTCAACTTTGGGTCCAAATAAGTTTCAAACCGTTATAGACTCAAAAAAATGCTCGAAATCAACTCAGAACTTCGTGAAAAAATTCACATACTTTGAAAATTTCAGCTCAATCAGTCAAATAATAAAAAAAAATTTCAAACAAAATATAAGAAAATTAAGATTTTTTTCTTTTCTGTTTCTTTTGACCGCTCCTTTTCTGCTAGTGAATGTTCATCTTTGTGTTTTGATTTTAGATACTCCAAAAAGATTTGGTTGAATTTTTTTTACTTGTAGCACCCGGAGGTTCTCTTCTAATTTTCTGACTGCAGATGTTAACATTTAGCTATTTCGAGCCTATCCTGAAACATTGTAAAGTATTCAAATACTGCATAAGCTGATCTTTTAGCCATATTGACTGAAAGTATAAACAAAATAATAATTTTTAAATAATGCAGCTAAATGATACAAGTTTGATACATAGCAATAAAATAACAATAATATGTATAATACAGGTTAAATTGATAATTTTATATCTTACATTTTTTCAAACTTTACCTTTTGGGTCTTACTAAGTAAACGTGTTAAATCACTATTATGAATTAGAATAATTTTTTTTTTTAATTTTTTGTACTTTTTTAAACTTTAAATATACAAAACTGTAATTTTCTGATTTTTTTTTTTAGAAAATGCATATAATTTAAAATTCCTTACAATTAAATATTATATTTTTAACCTAAAATTTCAGTGCTTTGACCTCTTTACAAATTTAGGAAACCCGGCCCCGGAAATTTAACTTTTAGTTATAAGATGTATTGTGGTTAATAGTTATTCATAAATATTAAGTTTTTAGTTTTTTAAAACAGGAAACCTGTTACTCTTTAACATTCTTTCAATAAAATAAAGTTTTAGTCGTTACTGTCTTATTACTTTTTTCTTATTTCATTTACAATAGTACTTTATAATATTTGAATAAATGATAATTATAGTTTTATAAAATGTAACTAAATAGAAAGGAAGTGTTTGAACTAAGGTATGAACTGTATTTCAGTAAACTTCATTATATGGAATTGTGTCTAACATAAAAACTGAATTATATTACAGGTTTTTTAATCCTGTAAGTATATTCTTATTCTTTCACTAGTTAGAGAATCAGCATCGGAATCGGAAGGTTTCCTGGAATTAGAATCGGAAACTTTTTTCGGTATTGTCCCATCACTAATATATATATATATATATATATATATATATATATATATATATATATATATATATATATATATATATATATATATATATATATATATATATATATATATATATATATATATATATATATATATATATATATATATATATATATATATATATATATAGAGAGAAGACAGTGACATGAAAAAGCTTAAAAAAGTTTTATCTCCAGAAGAATTAGCTGCTGCTCTAAGCATCACAAGTCGGGAACAAAGATTAGAAACTTTAGAAAACTTGTATAAAAACCTAGAGGAAGAATATAATATCGTAATTGAGAAACTGAATGGAAAGTGAAGGTGTTTTTTATAAATAAAGAAATGTTGAGAAATTTTAATGCAATAAATATGATAAATTTTTTAATTTGAAATTTTTTACTTAAGCTTTTAAAAAATAAAATTGATAGATCTTTGTAAAATAATGTATATTGTCGAATTTATAAAATTTATTCAGTTTTATTATATTATTCTTTGTTTTTGCTCTGTTTTCAAAATATGGCATTCCACTTAAAATATAAAATCGACATTTCAGTTTATTTTATTTTGTGTATCCAGTTTTATTGATATGTACTTCTCAAAAAAATTTGTTAGTACATTTTATTTTTTGAAATTTCTATGCACACGTTATTGTGTTTTTTGTGTACAAGATGTGTAAAATTTTGAAGAATAATATGCTTACGGCTCTTCATTATTGTTAGTCATGCTTTACTAGCAAATAATAAATATATGCACAGCAAGATAAACTTACGAAATCTTCCTATCGTCGTAATTGACTTTAAAGATTTTTTATTATTGTCTTTACCTACCATCGAACAAAAATTTTTAATCGCCTTTTATTACATTTAAAAAAAAATATATATGGTTCTATCGATACCGAAGATGGTATCATCGTGTTATAGCGCAAGAATAATTTTATGGTAAGAGTAAGGCAATCTCAGAATCATCAGAGGAAAACTAATAGCCGAAGTGTTTAGCCTTTTTAGCATGAATGCTACCTGCAGATTTATCAGAGCGAATACAAGTTTGGAGGAAAAAGCAAATTTACAGAAATTATTACAGGTATTTTGGGCAAGAAGTAAGAATTTTTTTCAGTAGGAGAACCATGAAGGTCGACGCTCTTTCATTTAGTAAAAATAAGCTTAATTCTTAGAATATTCCTGTATCTGTTCGGAGCTGAATGAAAATCAACACGAGTAATAGTAGAACATATTTTTAATTACAATACGTGTTTCTTTCGTAAACGTCACGAGAACAAATATCATGGATTTTCGGAAGAAAAGATTGTCCAAAAAAGAATAAACCTGCACCATGTTACAGCAACCAGTATTTTCGGCAGACTCAAAAGCATGTTCACTGTCAAAGCTGGATTTATTGCTACAATAATTACTATGGAAGCAATGCAATGTGTACCAACTAAGTACGTTCAGGCCACAGTAAAGATACTGGATAGATAATTAAGAATTGCAGTATTTTCGTTATGTAGAGTTAGCAATTGAGAAAAAAAAGTGTTTTTCTATCACGTAGTGGTGGCGAAGCACAAGTCAAATGTATTTAAGAATTTATGGTGATCCCGAATTTGTGTAAATTCGAAAAATGATCCGTTCCAGACAGTTTGATTAATGTATGAGAAGAGCCCGTGTACGCTGAAATCTATAAAGGGAGAACCTCTGCATCTGGATGAGATCATGTAATAGTCTAATAAAAGTTTTTTAAAAAAAACGTCTATTAATGGAGCAGAAGCAAGATAACTGTAATAGTATGAAAACAGATTTTAGGCCATAAAATAGAGCTGTGAAGATTCAATGTTTCCTATGTGTGTAATTTTTTTTCCTGGTAATTGTACATTTGATAACAGCATGCAAGATAGCGGCTATATTAGGCTGGAAACTCAACCCCAGGAACTACGAAACAATGGCTCTGGTAAAAGTTAGATCTTGGAGTACGTACAGTTTCCGAAGGAAAGCGAAATTTGCGTCACCATGAAAATTTGTTTATTTTGACTACGCAAACTAGATCATCATTAAATGGCATATCGTGTAAAGCGGAAAAAACGCTCCCGGTACCCTACAGTGCGTAAGCCAATGAGGAGTTGAAGAGCGGCATGTGAACTGCAGAACGACAAAGCGGGAGGTTGTCTCTTAGAATTTGATTTATCTCTTATACGCAAGCTAGTCAAAATCGCGACCCAGCCTGCACTAGGAAATCCAACTTTCTTTGAGTTTGACAACGCAACTTTGAACCCCGAGAATCTTCAGCCCAGCATTCCTGCCAGCAAGTGAACAATCCTTGCTTTGGATGTGAATAGTAATCATTGGCAGGGAAACATCTCTCTTGGAAGGTCTCAGGAACATGTAAGATACTGGTTGTCTTGAGCGTGGCAGCATTGAGAGCTACTTTGTTCGCCTATTCGTTTCCATTGATGCCTAAATGAGATAGGGCCTATCAAAAAGTCTAATCTTTATTCCGTGGAATAAAAGGAACAATATTTTTGATTGATCGATATTGGAGGGTGAAGATTAGAGATGGGCTGGATATGCGGTTATCCGGTCTTTTATATAGTATTTAGATATCAGTACTATCCGGTAAAAATAAAATTCTTAATTATAAGAAAGTTTTCAAATATCTTTGTATACTATTTTTAACTTACTTTGGTTTTTCAACTCATTTCTATATGACAGCACTGAAATATCTTCGACTATTAATAATATAAATAAAGAGCAAGCAACAGTGGAGATATATATATATATATATATATATATATAATATATATATATATATATATATATATATATATATATATATATATATATATAATATATATATAAGTGAGATTTTTACTCGAGTGGCTGTGCAAGCATGCAATCAAAAATTTCGCTACTGGTCTGAAGACTATCCTAGCATACTACACGAAAAACTGTTGCACTCCGAGCGAGGGACTTGTCCTTATGGGTCATTATTTCTTATATGGGTGGTGTTTCTGTTACAGTAAACTCTCTCCATTACATCCATATGCTCAAAAACCTTTTAAGGCCACCAACTCGAACATTCTGAGCTTGAGGAACACAGTATGCTGTTTCAGCAAGATGGAGCTAAGACACATACAGCTCAAAGATCATTGAATTTTTGAGTTTCCAGATCGGCTGATCTCGTTGTGTAGCGATTTTGGGATCCTCTGGCCTCACTCCTTGTGATTGTTTTCAGTGGGGCTACTTAAATCACGAATATATATTCAGCGACCATAAACCGTTGACGCTTTAACAGTTTTTATTCAGCGGGAGATAGTTGCTGTTCCACTTGACATGGCCCGTCGGATCATGTCAGTATTCAAACATATGACTCAAAGAGTGTACAGACTATAACGGTCAATAATTTGGAGAATATAATCTTTACAACAGTATTGAATTACATTTCATGTATGCAAACAAGAGTTACTTTTATAACCTTTGTTTTTTTTGTTTTTTTTACTTGCCTTGGGGGTGGCCACCCTATATATTAAATTCACAAGTTAAATTAGCTATTAATGTGAATTTTAAGTAATATCCGGCAATTTTATCCGGATATCCGGTTTTCCGGAAAATTCATTATCCGGTCCATCCACAGTGAAGATAGCACTTGAACAATCGGAGAAGATGGTGTATTTGTTTGGTGTTGAGGAATAAAGAAGGGTGTGAGCAGTGACGGAGCTAAAGTCATCGGGTTCCCCACAAAATCTTCCACGGAATATATATATATATATATATATATATATATATATATATATATATATATATATATATATATATATATATATATATATATATATATATATATATATATATATATATATATTATATATATATATATATATATATATATATATATATATATATATATATATATATATATATATATATATATATATAATATATATATATATATATATATATATATATATATATATATATATATATATATATATATATATATATATATATATATATGCTTGCCGTTCCTTCAGAGAGAGTTGTAGCTTTTAACTCAAGCAAATAAAACACCGGAAATTTCTTTTCACAAGTTTATTTATTCCGTAAACTACACAGTTTTTCCAAGTGACAATTGCTAGGTTAACTGTAAAGACAAAATAAACAACTTAATTAAATATATAAAAAACAAACACGAAAAATATATAAACACTTGAATATTACGAATAAACGCACCAAAGCTGTTGCCTCTACCACTGAAAGGAACACGACTGCTTTAACAAGGGAGAGGAAAGTCGAACTTTGGGGTATAGAGTCGCTGGCTTGGGGAACTCGACTGAGTCACCCCCCCCCCCGAGTCTTCTTTACTGCCTCAAGGGCAGCAACATGGCTCCCCAAAAATTGAGATAATTTTTCATTAAAAGGCTCCTTGGTGGGGGTATCCGGTCTCTCGCGGCACTGACAGGACCACAGAATGTACAGGTCTTTCCAACACCGAAGGTTGTTTCTTCCTCCTCTAACACATTCGTCTTGCCCTACGAAGGCCTTCTCTACTATTGCTAATCTCCAGTCGTTTCTGGCACTCTCATTTTCCATAGAAATTTCTTTATCTGCAAGTTTTTCAAAATGGACCTTTTCCCTTTCTATTAAGGCACCTTTCTTTTCCCTTTCAAGCCTTGATGTTAAGACAGTTTTTTCACTAATATGCTCTGCATCGATATCTTGCAAGTTTTTTATCAAGTCTTCATTTTCTTTCTTTACTTTCAGTGTAGTCTGATCCCTTTCAGTCAACAATTCTCTCAACCTTTGTATTTCGACTGTTGCTTCGTCAATTTTTTCACTCAAGTTTCCCTTTTCACTTAAAGTTTGTTCAAGTTCTACTCTTTTGTTTTCCAAATCCTGTGTTACCTTTGCAAACTTTAACATTTCAACTTTCATTCTGCTTATCTCATCAGTAAAGTTCTTAACCTCAAGTTCTCTTTCCTTTATAAGACTTGCCATTTTCTGTTCAGTTTCTTCCTTACTACATATTATTTGTTTCAGTTTGGATTCCAGAACAAGTTTTTCAAAGTCTGTTTGACCTTTAAATGTTTCCAACTCTGCCTTCACATTGTCTCTTTCTGTTTTTATTTCATTTAGAGCATTTCCAATTTCTAGTTTTTCATTTTCCACTTTCTTAACCATTATTTGCATCTTTAACCTTTCCTTTTCATTTTCGCGCAAGACTTCATTCTTTTCTTGAATAATATCTAAAAGGTTTTGTTTTTCTAACAATCTCTGCTGCTTTAGCTCTTCGTTCTGTTTCTCATTGAGAAGGCGTTCGTTTTCTTCGTCTTCTAAAATATCCTTTACCTTAGATTCCAACATCTGTTTTGATTCCTCCAGTTCCTTAATGATAGCTATTTTCTCTTGAAGGAGATTCTCTTTCTCACTCAAATGAAATTTGGTATTTTCTAAATCTTTGGTTAAAACTTTCTTCCGGGTTTCGAGCTCTAAACTTTCTTTCTCTTTAGTATTAAGCTTGTTTTCAAATTCGAGCTTCAAAGTAGTTTCATTTTCCAACAATGTATTAAGCTTGGCTACCTCTTCCTTCATTTTGTCTTTGGATTCCTCTGTATAACATCTAATCCTTGTTCTTTCATCCTTTCTGCTATTTTCGTGCTTGTGTACCTCTTTAGTTTCGGATCGAAAAGCCACTATCGAGTGACTAATGGTTGCTTTGTGTTTGCCTGCTTGCGAGGAGTTGTCAGAAGCCTCCGGCGTAGCGCCAATGATGCCCCATCCTAGGCGAGATTTGAATCCGAAGGGCATGCCCTTTGCTCCCGTAACCACTTTCAAAGGTTCCAATGCTTCTTGACAATCCAGCCCGACTAGTATTTCCACGTCTAGCATTGGGATTTCAGGTTCTATTTTGTCGCATAATTCATGCAAATGTTCGTATTTCCTTGCAATTTCTTTATTTGGGATGCTTGCTCTATCTGCCGCTATATCTTTCCTTACATATGAAGATCGCAGATGCAGCTTCTCCTTTGACCTTAGCCCTTGTAGGATTAGATTTTTACACTTGATTGAGTTTGCAAATTCTGTGCCAGATATAGTATTAATACTCAGATTTACTGGAGAACCTGCTAAATTTAATCTTTCAAATAGTGAATCTTTAATAAATGATGTATTACTCTGGTGGTCCAAGATTGCATACGTTAATACTCTCTTTGCAGGGAAATCATGACTGCAAACCCAAATAGGTAATATCAATGACTGTGTTCTATAGGAAGCATTGTCCTTGCTTGCATCAATCTTGTTTACAATAGCTTGTTGATTCACTTGTTCTCTTTCGTTATGAGAGATTCCTTCTCTGGCTTCTATTTCATTTTCGGCAATTCTTTGCTCAAAAGACAACCTATTCTCATGCAGTGTCGTGTGATGTAACTTATTGCAGGTTCTACAACGCTTTGGATCTCTGCAGAATTTTGCAACGTGTCCTTGTCTAAGGCAATTTAAACATAGTCTTTTTTCCCTTACAAAATTTCTCCTCTCTTGAATAGGCAAGTTTACAAATTTATTACAAGCGCCAATACCATGAGCTTGCTTGCAATAGGTGCACGTAAAGGTTCTTGTATTTCTTTCTGCCTGGTCATTTATTACTACTGCTTCGGTAGCAAAGCTGCGTACATTTCTAGTGCTTGGAGTTTCCTTATAGCTTGGCTTTCCGTATCCTCTATCCTGCCTTTCTACTTGCAACATTGGTGTCGCAAAACATGCTTGACGAGATTGTTGCGTAATAAATTTCACGAAATCTTCGAATCCTGGGTAGTGTCCTATATTCTTAGGCATGCTTTCTACAAATTTAAAGGCATAGTCATTCCATTTGTGCACTATGTGAGCTGGTAGCTTCTTTAACAAAAGAGAATTTTATCAGAGTCATCCAAACTGTTCAGACCTTGAGTGGATGCTTTCACAACCTCACACTTCTTTAAAAAGTCTGCGAAGTTTCGTAAACCAATGGCATCGCCTCCCTTAATGAAAGGCCATGACTCCAACCTTTGCTTGAGAGTTCTAGCTACGACGTGCAGATTACCATATCTCTCCTCTAATACCTCCCTTGCATTCTTATAAGCTTCTATCGAGTCTGTAGAGATGTAAGCGTTTACCAGCTCTTGAACTTCCCCGCTGGTATATTTGTACAGGTAGTATAAAAGTTTGCGTGGGTCCTTTACTGTACTTTCGATTAAGGTGTGAAAGCTGATTTTCCAGGCTGCGTATGCCAAGGGATTGCCATCAAACACGGTAGGCTCTGGTTTGCATAATGTGGCAGTCTCTATTAAGGCACTAATTGCTGATACGTCTGAGCATGGTTTAAACTCACTGGCGCTTGGATTTAACGTTGCTTGATTGATGCTCTGGCTTCCATCTGCTTCCCTTGGATGGCGTTCCACAAAAACTTCTTCTGTAGCTGTGGCTGCAGACTTTGCTTCGCTTGAAGATTTGCTCGAACGTGAAACGGGATCGCTTGCTGCTTCGCTTGAAAACTCGCTTGGATTAAGGGGAGGCGCGCTTGCTTCTGTGCTTTCCAGCCTTGAAATATCCTCCGGAACCTCTTGTAGGTCTGTTGCGCCGTCTCCTTTCTCTTGCTTTGCAATTGAGGTATATATTTGCACTCTGACTTCTTGAGCTGCGCGTTTGGTAGCTTCCAGTTTCTCTTCTTCATCATTAATATCTTCAAACATCTCCAATCCCATCATAACGTCGCTGTAAGCTTGCAATGCGGCCTCGGCTTCTTCATGCAACTGCTCTAACCCGTCTACTCCTTGTTTTAGGTGCTCTATTTCCTTGCATTGAATGAGAGCGACTTTATTTTCGCTTATAATTTTACAAAACTTACCATGAATTGTCCTGAAATTTCTCTTTAGTAAGAATAAATTCCGCTTCGTATTTTTAGTAATTTCCTCATCCCTTATGTCACCTTCCTCCCCTACCTTGTTTGTATCGTTTTTACCCATTTTTGATCGGAGCTTACTTTCTGGTGCTAATTAACCTTAGATTACCGATACCAAATGAGTTTATAAAATTCAAGGGATATTTATTAATACAAAAAAACACAGCAAAAAAAAAAGCACAAACAAAAATTATATAGAAAAAACACTTAAATATTAAACCTTTGTTTATATACCCGATGCCAAAATAAGTTTGTATAACTCAGGGGATATTTATTAAGAGTACAAACAAACAAACAAAACACAAACAAATTATATAGAGTAAGACACTTATTAAACTTTGTTTAGAAATACCAAAAGGCACATCACCTTTAAATATATACCAAGTTACCGTTTCCTGGCAATGAATTACAAATAAATGTATCCTTTATTAAATACAAAATAAACATAAACAAATAAACAAAATATACAAAATGCAAAAAAAAAGAGAATGTAAAAAATAACACACACGACAAAAAATAAAACAAGAGGAAAAAACACCAGGAAAAAGCGGTAACGTATAAGACACTAAACCAAGTATAGATATATAATTTATTGCAAACCAAAATTTTTTAACCTTTTAAATAGCGTATGTATGCTTTAAACCATTTTTTTTTTTTTTTTTTTTTTTTTTTTTTTT
>SEYY01007429.1:0-2500 GCA_009176605.1 Armadillidium nasatum
ATCAATGTTTGGAATCAAGGAAAAGAGCTAATAAGATGTTAGGTTTAATTAACCAATGTAGTTACAAGAGCAAAGAGGTTATAAGCAAGCTATATAATAGCTATGTTAGCCAGCATTAGTATTGTGCACAGGTTTGGGCTCCTCATTTAAGAAAAGACATAGATATGCTGGAGAGAGTACAACGAGGGATGATTTCTGGCTTTGAAAATAAGAGCTATGAAGAGAGGTTGAAGGAGTTAGGAATGTTCTCGGTTTGAAAGGAGATTTCTCAGGGGATATGATCAAGTTTACAAAATATTTGCATCTGACTAAATACAGAGATTGAAAAATACTTTATAGTGACTGGGAAGAGTAACCTGAGGACATGATAAGAAAATTAAAAAGAAGCCATGTCTCGTCCCTTTCAGTAATAGAGTTGTTAATTTTTGGAATGGCTTGTCACAAGAGATTGTTTACTGTGATTCTCTTGTCAAATTTAAAAGGGGGCTAGATAGATATATGGATGGTTTAGGTATTATATAGAATAACTTGACTAAGCCAAGTTGGCAGGTATATATGAATTTTAGATCAACCTATGACTAAGCCTAATGGGCAGTTTTTTATTTTTTGTAGTGGGTGATGGTTCATTGAATATTGCATGTATAATTGGGCTTAGTTTTATTTTTATCTTTGCATGAGTAAACTGATGACTAGGGATAGGATAGACCTAGTCTTTCGATGCATGTATTAGTATTGATAGTTATTATTTGTTTGGACTGGGACTGTCTCAATAGGCCCTTGTGGCTTCTAGCTGTCTCTATTTTCCTATGTTCCTTACTCATTTATGTCTAAAATTGTAATTTCTAAAGAAGTCCATTTCTCTCTCTCTTAGCTTCACATTAAGAAGGCACACAGTATCCCTCTTGAGGTTCTCAAAATTTGTGTTTTATAGCTTGCATCCTGCCTTTTTGGCAAAATATTTCATCCCTGTTTTTCTACTTCAACCTTCATTTCTCTCTGGAAACGTGCTCTCATTCACCATGTGCCGAAAAAGGGGACCTTCAACCCTTCAGCTACTTTCCCATTTCTTCAACCACTGTTCTTTGTAAAGTTTCTTGCTAAGAGGTGGAAATATCTCAAATATTTTAATCTTATCTCTGATCCCTCGTATGGTTTTTGTAAAAAAAAAAGTTATACTGATGATTTTCATTCCCTTCTCTCTAACTCTCGGTTCTTCTGTCTTCGTCATTTCTGTAAACCTTCTGGTTTTGCGCTAGATGTATCAAAAGCCTCAAATAGAGTGTTGCACAAATCTTTAATTTTCTTTCCCATCATTCTATAGCAACTTTTGTAGACTCACAGTTCTTCCTTTAAATCTCTTAATAGTGGTGTTCCTCAAGGATCTGTCCTAACTCCAACTCTTTTTCTAGTTTTCATTAAAGACCTTCTCTCAGTTACTTATTCACGTATCCACTCCCATACTAATGACTCCACCCTACATTACTCCTTCTAATTTGAAAGATGCCATTCCCAACAGCAGTTAATTGACACAAGAATGATGGCCTTGGAGCAACTGACCTCTTACCTTTTTCGTATTTCAACCAGGGGCAGAGAAAATTTGGTTGTTTTCAATGTTCAAAAATTCATTTCCTCCAACTCTCTTCTCGACACAACATTCCACACAACTATGACCTCTTTGAAAACACAACTTAAACCTTCATCCATCCATAATTTTCTGGGTGTTTCTTTTTTTGTGATCTTTCTTAGAAGGAACACATTACTTCTCTTTCTAAACAAGCTTCCAAGAAGTTGGGTTTTCTGAGGCACCTTTGTAAGTTTTCACACCACTCAAGTTGGCTTTCTCTTTATAGGGATGTTGTTCATCCCTTTATGAAGTATGCGTCACACATCTGGGATGGTCCACTCATACAGCTTTTCCTTGAAAAGGTGGAGTCTTAAGCTTTTCATCTTAACTTACACTCTCACTAATTCTCTCTAGTCTCTTTCTGCCAGTCGAATTGTTGTCATTTTCTCTGTACTTTCTCTATTACATCAGACACTACTGCTCTTCTGAAATCTCTCATCGCATGTCTCCTCCACTGATAAGTGTTCGAGCTACACACTTTCCTTCACATTTTCCACCTTTTTCTGTTCAACTCTCTAACAACAGACCTAACAGGTATGCTCAATTTTACATGTATTCAACTGGTAAAATCTGTAACACACTCCCTTTTATCTATTTTCCCAACTTCCTTTGACTTGCACACTTTAAAACGCTGTGTGTATGGAGACCCATCGTCCATTAACTGGCTATGATTCTGACTTCCCTCCAACTTTGGTGGAATTTGACCAGGTTTTCAGTATTTTCAAAACTCTAATGGAATTTGGTAGGGTTCTGGCCTTTGTCCACCAGAGTATATTATATATATATATATATATATATATATATATATATATATTAATGATATATATAATATATATTAATATATATTATATATAAACTAGCATCCCAACCTTATAA